>VWZX01001366.1:20143-184582 GCA_013399015.1 Galbula dea | reverse complement strand
TTATTTCCAGTTGCAGAAGAAAACACCACCAGGTTGGTCTCATCTCTAACATCTTAGTACCAAGAATTATTTCTGAAAAAATTTAAGACAGTACTCACTGCTTGGCTAATTAAATTAATTGTCTAATTAAATTTAATCTGATTATTTCCTAATCTGTTCCCCCATGTTCTGCTGTCTCTTGCTCTGAAGAAGTTCTGTTCAAATCTCCAAAACCATTTACATGGGGTGAATGAAGGAGAATGAGGCAATGGGGAATGAGCGGAATTTGTTTTGTAAGCTTGAGAGGACCAATCTGCCATTAGCAAATTATGTTCAGATAAAACACTAGTAAATTTCAAGTAGTGCACTGAGAAAGTCCAAAATACCTGGGAAAAAATGCTGATGGGCAGTAACAAACAGAAAAATGGTAAGAACAGTCCATGTAAAATTAAATTAATCAACCAATTACACCCCCAAACACACAAATGGAGTCAACTGGTCTTGTCCCAACACACTTTGCCAGTCCTGAGGACATGGTTCTTTTTGACCTCTGAAATTTACAGGACAGCATTCCCTGTGAACTAAACTTGAGTTCAAGAGTTCATTAGGTAAAAATCAAACAAGGACTTAATCTGCTTTTGACAGACTAGCCTAACTTGTTATGTTTCTAATTCACTACTTCATTAATTCACAAATTCCCCAACTCACAAACTTACCAACTCATTCTTGCATGCTTATGTGCAAGACAGGTCCACAGCTGAGGGTGAGACTGCTCCTCCTCCTTCCTCTGTCATGATGTGGGCATCCCGAGTATCTCACTAGGGAGCACAAGAATGTCAGTAGTCCAGCTGCTCTTGGATCCAGTCCAAAAAATTTTTAGGTGAGCTGACATACCTCCCAGCTCAGACATTTGGTCTATACTGCCTCTGTAAGCCAGTGGACTCTGGAAAAACTTCCTACAGGGACTGTTGTGAAAATTCAGGAGATGGTAGCTGCAGATGATAATGGCTGCAGACGGTAGTGGCTGCAGGATGGCCCTTATCTCTTCCTGTCTGCTGTGTCTGGTGTATGTGTTGCTTCCACTTTTACCTGGTGGCACTGCTCCAAGCATACATCAGGCTTTAGCACGTGTTGTGTGTTAAGCCAAAACCTGAGTGAGAATTGAGTGAATGACCACATTCCCTTCCCTTCCCTTCTGTCCTCATTTTCCTCTTGTCTCTGATCTCTTTCTTGCTCCTTCATAGCACCTTGCATTCCCAAAGCCAACACGTACCTCCAACTCCAAGGCTTTAATACTTCTCCTTATTTGCTTATCCAACAGTTTCATGCCATTCCCTCGAGTCCTGTTGCTGATCACCTGAGAAAACTGATCAGCTCCTGCCCCTCCACTTCCCCTCATGAGGAAGTTATAGACCACAATGAGGTCTCCCTTCAGTCTTCTCTTCTCCAGGCTGAAAAAAACCAAATGGCTTCAGCCATTCGTCATACAGCTTCCTTTCCAGACCCCTCAACATCTCTGTGGCCCCCCTCTGGATGCTCTTCAACAGCTTCATATCCTTCCTATATTGTAGTGCCCAAAACTGCACACCATACTTAAGGTTAGACCTCACCAGTACAAAGTAGAGTGGGACTATCACCTCCCTTGATCAGCTAACAATGCAGTGCTTGATGCCCCCCAGGGCATGGCTGGCCCCTTCTTGCTGCCAGGGTACATTACTGACTCATGTTTAACTTGCTATTGACCAGAATCCCCAGATCCCTCTCTGTAGGGCTGCTTTCCAGGTTCTTGTCCTCCCATCTTCTTTACATCCAGGGTTGCCCCACCCCTGGTGCAAAATCCAGCACTTGTCCTTGTTAAACCTCACATGGTTGATGATTATCTCCTCTTCATCCATCCTCTAAATTTGGCAATGGTTTTGGTGCCATTGGATGTTCCCGAGACCTAGCCTAGCCATCCTCTCAGCTGGTCCATATCCAGTCATTCTTTTCTCTCTCACTACCTCAGTACTATGAAAAGCACAGACAATGCAAAAAGAATTCAGCATCTCATGTCCAAGAATAAAAGGACATTTCTTTAACAGAAAGAGAAACTGTTGGCCTTGGAAGGACAAAATGCCTTCTAGCATCTGGTAGGAGTCCATATTTGTGGAAACTCTGGGAAGACAGTGATGGAAAGGCAGTGATTCTTAATAGTGGCTGTGATAATGTTGAAAAAGAGTGATCCAAAGACATGCTGAGTGGAAACAACAAAAAGAAAATGTTGTTCAGCAAGGCTTCAGCCAGTGGTCCTTGACAGCAATGTCTACAAACATTAACTATGTGGTACATACTAGAAAATTTAATACTTGGAAGACTCACAGAGCTTAGAGATAAAATTCTTCAGAGTAGGATTTTATCCATACCTATTAAAGCTTTTTATTAAATTTTGTGTTGCAGCCCATGCTCTAGTTCTGTATGAACCCACACCAAACTGTGAACTCTCTGGAATAACAGAGTCCTGACTACTCTAGCACAGAAAACACAGAAATTGGAAGGCTCTGGAAGAACATGAATAAAGCTGTAGAGGCTGAATTATGAAGAAAACTACTTTGAAGACAAAAATTAGTTTGATGGGATTCTTTTCCTTGTAGCACTTCTTTGCCAAGGCACCATTCTTAAATATTCTGGGCCCCTCTGGGGCTGCATATGGAACATAGCTATCTTGTTCCAACAGACAAGACATACGGGTTGTCACTGTTGTGGATATGAAATATATATTTCTACAGATGACTTACAGGCTCAGGAAGACAGCAGCAGCCAAGCCTAGAAGACTAAACTGGAATCCAGATCCCCTAGATCTGAGTCTGCTGCTTTGCACACTGACCTGCCGTTTTGTCTCAAACGAGGTTCTTAAACCATCCCAATCCCTGTAGTGTTGGCATAGAACTCACAAGACAGCCCAGCTACTCAGGACCCAGAACTTTCATAAATCCATACTGAACCCTCTGAAATAGCACTAGCAATTGAGCAATTTGGAAAGCTATTACCCTTGTGCCACTGTGACTTGTAAAGCTGAAGCCTGAATGGGAGCATCTTTTGAGGTAGCTGTTTGTGCAAAAGGTATTTAAGAGGTCCACTGTGTGTTTTAGTTTCTAGCAGTATTTATTAAAAATGAGAATTTATAGTTCTTGGGAATTCCACCATTGAAAAGTGGATAACAAAAAGCTAAAATATTCATTTTCTGTCAGTAAATTTCAGCTGAGCAATGTAAAAGCACATAATTTTGTCTTGATTTGAAACTAAGTTGTCCCTTGGCCTTCCCTTGGTACCTCAGATGTGCCTCATATTCTCTTTCTTCCCAATGGTCTGGGCTTCCCAGACTGGCTTTGCTTTGGCCCAAAGCCCCCACAGTGCACTGAATCAGTTTAGTGACAGGGGATACTGCCTGCCTGAGAATAATTTGAACTAAGAAATAAAAACATTTCAAACCAAGCCATCGCCATTAGAGTCAGCCACTCCTGAAATCTCTTAACAAAGTGTAATTCTTTTTTTCCTAGATATTTTTTATGAAGAAAAAAAGATGTACAATATTTTTACTAGCCTGACATACACTGTGAAAGAAAAGTACCTCTAGATAAAGTGTTTCATTATTGGAGTTTAACTGGAAAGTAAATCTGATAATTTTCCTTTAATTTCTACTTTCTTTGTCAAAAAGATATTCAAAGGGGAGATAATTTATACTGAAGTGATGGAAATACAACAATTTAAAAGTTGTCTTTGGAGTATGAATCTTCTGTCAAATGTTAGTGATTTAGAACAAGTCTGACATAGTTCATATTCATATCCACTCTCTATTAATTTTTCTGTTTCCATTTTCCTGTTACATATATTATCCAGTGCAGCTGCCAAGTATGGCTTAAAGTATCCTCAGCTTTCATTAATTTTTCCTTTTATGTTCATGATGAATTTATACAGTAGTTTATAATGATAATTCACCATAAGATAAAAACTTACAAGATATTTTTATGGAGCATGTTGGAAGTTTTGCAATTTAAACTGGGAAGCAGTAACTATGAAATCACTGCCAAACCCATGGCACATTTTAGTCATCTGTCCACAATATGCATAAGCTAGAAGAAAAAGGAATTTAAAAGATATGAAAAGATATTCTCCCCTGCTCAAGAAGCCACAGAAATAAGATTCTGAGATTTGGAGACTGACATCAACTTTCTGTAAAGATAATAGCAACAGAATATTGCTGAAGGAATTGATTCACTGTTGTCTCCTTTAGTTTGTAGATATAGGCAAAAAGAAACCATAACACAACAATGGAACTAATGACAGCTTCCTCCATGCTGGGAAATCCCCTTCCAAATGAATAGCAAAAGCACGAAGAGCACTGCCACAAGATCCTTCAGCTAAAAGTCTCTAACTTGAATGTGGCAGTTGTGAGGTAGCACAGTACAGGATAAAATATAATCTCATGAAAATAAGGCATAGGCCAGCTAGAGATTTGTACATTTAAAGAAACACTTCCGAAACCCCAACCATAATCCTCAACCAGCTGTTGCAGAAGAGAAAGCACTAGTACACCTTCTCTCAGTAAAATATCCTGCTTAATGATGCCACCCATCTTGCAATAACTTCAGAGTCCCAGTGGGTTAGAAATCGAGTCACAGCTGGGTTGTTGCCATAATCTAGTCTCTGAGGTGCACAGACAATGTGTGGATATTTGCTGGAAGGGTTCACCATCATCATTTGATCTGTCCCCAGTTTGATTTGATGCATAAACCAGCAGATAGAAGAGAAGATATGCAGATCTCACTTGGGAGGGCTCATGAAGCAGTAGGGCAAAAGAAAAGAGTGCTATTCCAGAAAACCATGGGATCCAGGTCTACCTACAGTACTTTCCCCAGTGCTTCAAGTTTGAGGAAAACAGGAAGAGACAAGAGCAATTTGCAGAGGTAGAGGTCCAACTTCAAATCCTAGAACCGTGGAGTGTCTCGAGTTGGAAGGCACTTATGAAGATTATTGAGTCCAGCTCCCAGAACTTACAGAACAGGGATCAAATTAAGAGGTCTTCTACAGACCTGAATATAGTTTGTGTGACTTGGAAGGCTGCCTGACATTGAAGTTTGTGCTGTAAAGGACTAGTACCACACCAGTAGCTGAACTCCTGATGCTTTATTTGACCTTAAAAAATTAATTACAGAAGAAATGAGAGTGTACCCTTCAATTTAATTTGTTCCATGAGTGGGTAGGAGAGGAGACCAGTAAACCAGTAACAGTAAATTCACTAAAATAAAGTCAGATTAGTAAGATTTTGCTTTATTTTATCAAGTTAAAAACATCATCCAAAATGTCAACATCTGTACAAATATTTGAAGCCCTTCTGTGTGCCTGCATAGAGGAGCAAGGACTACCTGCTGTCCTGTATGAGACCACAGGGAGCTGTGGGTGGACTGATTTATCCCTTTTTTGAGGTGGTCAGAGTACATAAAGCACCAAGGCCTCGTGGGCCAGCTGGCTGGGCTGCATCCCAGTGTGGGAGAGGAGGAAACAGGCTGTGCCAGGAAAAAGGGTGGTGCAAACTGTTTCCCCTCTGCAACAAGGAGGACGCCTGACACTGTGAGTCAGAGTTCCCAGGGCGGTTTAGCTACGCTTCTGCTTTATGTAGGTTAAATTGCTTGGTGGAAAGTCGATGTTCTGGGTTTGTTTTAGAGAGAAACAGTTAAATCCTTTCGTTAAAAGTATCTGCTCTGTGTTTCCTTTGGTTTAGGGTGGTAATGCTTCTTCACAGTGTTCTGCAAGAATTGAAGTGGTATCCCATGAGGTTCAATAATATTAGTGTTTGAAGAGAGATTTTTTCCATTTAGCACAGTGTTACAACAAAGTGTAACTGTTATATTAGTCAACTTCTAGTTTGCTTGACAACTAAAACCCTGCCACTTCACTCAGATGCTATGCTTCTTTCCTTGACTTTATCTGTCTTAGCAGTGGTCCTTCCCCTCTGTAATTATGAAACTTCATTAAACGTCTTGGAACTCACAACTTCTCCAATTTTTTTGCTGGTACAGTTTTTCATCACATTAATGGCAATAGTAGTTAGTGTAAAAGTAAGCCTGAAGCTTCCTTGGACTTTACTATAATATAAATATGCCTATTAAGGAGCCATCTACTATACATGTACTATCTTTGTGTGCATGTAATGTTTGGAATATTTTGCCTCTATAATCAGGATTATATTCTAGATATAAATGATGCCTAACTTACTTTCATGTAGCTGTTATGCTTCTCTTAAGCAGTATATTATAATATCTTGAGAGATTTGCATAAGTAGTGGAGTGTGCAGCAGAGCAGCTTAGAAACGCTCTTTGGCAGGAATGGAATAGAAGCAGACAAGCTGCAGGGAAATATACAGCCAAACTGATGCTGGGTGTAGTGGATGGTGAGATGATGACACCAGTTAAAAATATAAGCCACCAATGACTCTGTTTCTACTTGGGCATCTTCCTAACTATTCAGAATGCTCTCAGTGCAATACCCATGAGCTGCCACATATGTATCAGCAAAAACATTCAGTCATCTCATGGTTAGAGCAGGGAACAGAAGAACTCAGGCATCTGTTTCTGACTTGGCTACAGACTTGCTGCAGGAGTTCAAGTAAATTGAACTCTCTATGTTCCCCTAATTCAGTCTACAAACTAGATTAAAAAAAGAATACCTAGTTATGTTGTGAAATAAAAGTCTTGCCTTTAAGGAGTTAATGGAAAAGAAAATACATTGAAGTGAGTCCTAAATCACTAGATCTTTTTGCTGTAGCTACTAGTAAATTCCTTGGTGTAAGAAATGCCAAAATGACTTTAAAGTTCAGTCTCTCCTGGAAGTCTCTTGCTTTTGAGATGGAGGGGAAAGGAAAAGCACCAGCCACATAAAGGCTTTCTCTGTAGAACTGCAAATGAGCCTGCACAGTGTTTTATCCTTCACCAGTCCTCTTTGTCTCCTTCTCTTCTGACTGCATACTTGGAACATCTTGTACGTGAATTTATAAGACTATTTGTTTTATCGACACATTTTTAACTGCACAGACCACATTGCAGCCTGAGAAACTCATTTGAAAGAAATGGCAACTGTGTTATTTTGGTTAACAATTCTAGCTAAAACTGAAAGCTATGTGTTTTTCTCACATTAGATATAAAAAAATTTTTTTAAAGTGTTACTCTGGCAGAATCAGGACATGATTTTGACTCTTGTAAAGACCCAAATGCTATCAAGCAGAGTTTAAGTGAAAGGTATAGGATGTAGCATTGATTACAAGTACTCATAAGGGCTATGTATTTAAAACATAGGAAAAACACCTCAATTTTTCTTAGAGTGACTAAATCACAGAATCACAGAATGTTAGGAGTTGGAAGGGACCTCAAAAGATCATCTAGTCCAATCCCCTGCCACAGCAGGATTCCCTACACCAGGTCACACAGAAGGGTGTCCAGATGGGTCTTGAATATCTCCAGAGGAGGAGACTCCACAACCTCTCTGGGCAGTCTGTGCCAGTGCTCTGGCACCTCAACTGGGAAATTTTTTTTCTTCTATTCACACAGAACCTCCTATGCTTCAGCTTGCAACCACTGCCCCTTGTCCTGTCACTGGGCTTCACTGAGAAGAGCCTGACCCCATCCTCCTGACACCCACCCTTCACATATTTAAAAGCAGAGATGAGGTCACCCCTTAGTCTCCTCTTCTCCAAGCTAAAGAGACCCAGCTCCCTCAGCCTTTCCTCATAAGGAAGATGTTCCAGCCCCTTCATCATCTTTGTGGCTCTGCACTGGACTCTTTCCAGCAGTTCCCTATCCTTCTTCAACTGAGGGGCCCGGAACTGGACACAATATTCCAGATGCGGCCTCACCAGGGTAGAGTAAAGGGGGAGAAGAACCTCTCTTGACCTACTAACCACACCCCTTCTAATCCACCCCAGAATCCCATTGGCCCTCCTGGCCACAAGAGCACACTCCTGGCTCATGGTNCCCCTCAGCCTCCTCTTCTCCAGGCTAAACAACCCCAGCTCCCTAAGCCTCTCCTCATAAGGCCTGTTTTCCAGACCCCTGACTAGCTTAGTTGCCCTTTACTGCACCCTCTCCAGTATCTCCATGTCCTTCCTATACTGCGGTGCCAAAAACTGCACACGGTACTTGAGGTGAGGCCTCCCGNGCCCCAGCACTGACTTCTGAGGGACACCACTTGTGACCGGCCGCCAACCAGACTTGACTCCATTGAGCACAACCCTCTGGGCTCGGCCATCCAACCAATTTTTTATCCAGCCAAGAGTGTGCTCATCCAAGCCACAAGCAGCCAACTTTTGTAACTTGTCAATTATAAACAAACATACTGCACATGTTGATAAACAGAATTAACGTAAGTCAGAAATATTTAGAACCTAAGTAATGTTTTTACTAAAATATGAGCTGGAAGTCACAAGCTGTGCCTGGAAGAGAGTGAATATGGGTATCAGCCCAATCCCATGGGTGTAAATAGCCCTTTACAGGTAAGATCCCTCCAGAAACAGCAACACCACTCATCTGCTAAAAGTGATGGATGTGCTGCTCCCCTGATTATCTGAGCAACAGCTGGCTATGGAATCACTTCAGGCACAGGTCCTCCAGCAATCTTTTTGTACAAGCTAATATTTCATTTGCACTGGGTAAATTTCATTTCCCAGAAAGTGACAAATGTCAGGAAACTAATCTAAGTACAGAGATTTCATCAGCAGGCCTTTGTTTATTGCAGGTTGCACTACTGGATGACAGGATCCATAAAACCATCTTGCAAATAATAAAGACATTTTCAAAATTATATCACTAAAATGACAAGAGAGTCTACTTTTTTGAATCATTCACATTTTTCTTGAGACAAATGACATAGAAATTGTTACAGAGAAAATATAGAAAATAATTACAAAGAAGAAATACAGGTTAGACACATTTGTTGATGAAATAAGAGATTTTTAAAAACACATCTAGGAGAAATTAATAGGGAAGGCAAGCTTAGGAAATTCAGAGCTACACTTTGTGATGCAAAAACATGTTTCTTAGAGGACAATGCTACAGTCCCCAGCCAGAAAAGTTCGTAGGATTGGCATTTTTTACAACAGGATACAAAATCTGTTGAAAAGGGTATTGGATACATCTTCCCCATAAATATTTAAATTAATCTGATGCATCAATTTTATGGATTATTTTCTACACTTATTCATTTGAATGGTACCATCTGTAATGTGTTCGCATAAAATTAATTTCAGTCTCACTATGAAATATTTGTTGAAAATAATTCTGAATTTACTTTGAAAAAAATTCACTGTAAAAATCTGATAAAAGCTCTATATTCATAGAATTACAGAATCATAGAATGGCCCAGGTTGGAAGGGACCTTAAAAATCATCTAGCTCCAACCTCCCTCCCATGGACAAGGAGGCCACTCACTAGACCAGGTTGCCTTGGGCCACATCCAGCCGGGCCTTGAGCACTGCCAGGGATGGGGCATCCACAACTTCTCCAGGCAACCTGTTCCAGTGCCTAATCACCCTCTGGGTGAAGAATCTCCTTCTAATTTCTAGTCTAAATTTCCCCTTCTTCAGCATATATCCATTCCTCTTGTGCTGTTGCAATCTGAACAGCTGAAAAGTCTCTCCCACTCTATCTTGTAATTCCCCTTTAGGTACTGAAAAGTTGCTATAAGGACCCCTCTAAGTCTTCTCTTCTCCAGGCTGAACAACCCCTATTCCCTCAGCCTGTCCTTGCATGGGATGTGCTCCAGGCCTCTGATCATCTTTGTGGCCCTCCTCTGGACCTGCTCCAACAGGTCCACATCTTTCTTATGCTGAGGATCCCAGAAAGGTATGCAGTAGTCCAGGTGGGGACTCATGAGGAAAGAGTACAGGAGCAGAATCACCTCCCTAGACCTGCTGGTCATGCCTCTCCTGATGCAGCCACGGATACGGTTGGCTTTCTGGGCTGCGAGTATACATTGCTGGCTCATATCCAGCTTATCATCTAAGGACCCCCAAGTCCTTCTCTGCAGGGCTGCTGCCAATAAGTTCCTCTCCCAGTTTGTACTTAAGTCTTGGATTGCCCCTACCCATATGCAGGACCTTACACTTGGACTTATTACACTCCATCTGATTCTCATGGGCCCACTTTTCTACTTTGTCCAGGTCCTTCTGGATGGCATCCCACCCTTCTGGCATGTCAGCCACACCACTCAGCTTCATGTCATCTGTGAACTTGCTGAGGGTGCACTCGATACCTCTGTCTAGGTCATTAATAAAGACATTGAAGAGCACCAGTCCCAAGACAGAGACCTGAGGGACACCACTCATCACAGGTCTCCACCTAGACAAAGAGCCATTGACCACAACTCTCTGGCTGTGTCGGTCCAGCCAATTTCTTATCCACCAAATTGTCCATCCATCAAATCTATATCTCTCCAATTTTGGTATAAGGATGTCATGAGGAACTGTATCAAAGGCCTTACAAAAGTCCAGGTAGATGACATCAGTTGGTTTTCCCTCAGCAACTGTTGCAGTCACTCCATCATAGAAGGCCATCAGATTGGTCAGGCATGACCAAAAAAAGAAATTACTAGGGAACCCATAACCAACAATGTTAGCCTCATTTTTGGCTTTCATATAGCAAACAGGTTATAAGAAACTAAAGAAAATCTTGTTTAACATTTTTCACAAAAGCCTACACTGGAAAAAAATTGAAAGAAGTTATATTTATTGCATCAGACTGTTATAAATTATACAATAGGCTGTCAGCAATCAACACTAATGCTTTTTATAGTTTATGATATCACAGGTGTCTGAAGCATATTACTGGTACATAACTAGATGCTGCTCTACAAAGACATTTCAAATTTTATGTTAACAGCTACTTCAGATTTTCCTTACCATGACCAATAGATAGCTCCTGAGTCTTTCAGATGCAAAGGCATTTTCAGGAATAACCAGCTTTGTAACTTAGTACTATGTGTTGTAACTTAATCCAGTATCTCTTTATTTTGTTCAAATAAAATATGTTTCATACCTATAAACATTAAGACACACTTATAGAGTATGAATCTGGGACTGTAGCTTGCTGCTGGATTGCAGATTTCTGTTCAAATCTGAGATTTAGAGATTCACTGCTTCCTCCAGGTATTTAAGTTCTAAGTCAGAAATGGTGATAGCTGAAGGTTCCTTGCTCTGCGTTACACTTGAGCAAAAAGTTCCATGTATGTTCAACTTACAGCTTAGCAAAATACACTAGACAAATTGCCCTAAAAAGAAAGTTTTGTCTATTAAACCTGCTTAGTCTGCTTGTCTTACCTGTCCTCTGTGCTTTGGTGCTGTGGAACAGAGAAGTTTGGCTATCTGTTTGCCAGCAGGCTAAGATTTTAAATGTGCCTCTGAAATTACTGAACTCTTCCATGAAACAATATTGAAGTTGGCTGAAAAATGCTTTCTTAGATTGACTAGTTATAATTAATTGGTTAGTGCTTAACAACTGCATGGCTGGAAAAGTATGAAGCATTTAAATGCCCATGTTGGATCATAATGATGTTTTTTTATATGGAAGCATATAATCTAAACTACATGACTTATCACAAAGAAAGACAGCTTTTAACAGCAAGACCTTGACCTCAGATAAAAAAAATGAAAGGAATGGGCTAGCCTTTCTATCCTTCATCATAGTTCCCTGCATTGTCTTCTACCAAGCCTGAACTTCACAGAATCACAGAATATTAGGAGTTGGAAGGGACCTCAAAAGATCATCTAGTCCAGCCCCCCTGCCACAGCAGGATTCCCTAGACCAGGTCACGCAGAAGCGCGTCCTTTCCCACCTAACAAACTCTTCTAAGTTTCCATTTAATTAACAGTTTCAAAACTTCATCATCCATTGGAAAAGGATAAAAGTATACACAGCAACATGCCTCAACTAGAATTCATTAAAACACCTACTCAGCTAAACCACTTGTATCCTTTCTCTATTTTGAAGTAGCATGAGGCCCTCTGGGACAATAACACCATTCGCTACTTCTTCTAACCTAGGATGCTCTCCAAGGTTGGGATCTATAGAAAGTAAAAGCTAGAGAATTGAATACATCAACTCTCCCAGCAGCCTCACATAAATAATCCAGACAAAGGAATATTAAGTATAATTGAATCAGTTTTCAATGCATTCTTAGGACTGAAGGAAAAACTCTTAAAAATCCCCAGAAAATCTATGACCAAATCTTCTGAAGCAAAACTGCCAAGAGAGGGCAAGAGGAAGGTACTGTCTTCCTACTGGGAGCAAACCTACTTCCTCTCTGTCAAAGGCTGTCATTGATCTTTGACTGAAGAGTCTGTATCTCTGAAAAGCAGAGGCATAAACTGATATTTATCATTACAAGGTGTAGGCAGACCCTACAGCTGCTGAGGTACTTGATGATCAGCACTGTTCAGGGCGAGCAGCTGCATCACATAATCACAGACTGCAGGGAAAGATTTCCTCTCCCTTCCCTCCCCCACAATTTGCATCCCTCTCATTAGAAAGGATATATATGTAGAAAGACCTGAGTAAATAGGGATGAAATGTTTCTCATTATCAAAACTAGAAGCACAGAAGTAGAGTCATGCTAACTGTAAATATTGTAAGGTTCAGTAGTTACACATTCCCTGTACCTAATTCCTTCTAGTAATCTTTCCACATTAACCTGCCAAAACCCAAGAGCAGCCATAGTGCAGAACAGAGGATACCTTGATAAGCAAGAAAAATTACTAGGTGAGTAGGAACCAGAATACATACTCTTTGGAAGAATGGAGTTTGAGATTACTGGAAGTTGTGCTACAGGAAGCAGGGATTTATAGAAGTGCCTTTTAATGGCCTGTGCCTAATGCAGTGGACTCACGAGGTGACAGCTAATTTCCACAGGCACAGTTTTAAGCTGGTGTCTGAGGACTTTTGACTCTCACCAAAGAATTTCTTTCAGTGGAATCCTAATGGGAGAGGTGTAAGGTACAAAACCAGTTTGTTGTGCTTTATGCTTCTTTGCTAGAAGACTCCAACCAAGCATAACAGAATCAACTATAAGCAAGTTTGCTTTTTTAAAATGAGGAATATGACAAACAATTCTAATTCTAATCATATGAACATTTTGCTCTGTAAAAGCTGGGGAAAAAACGTCTCTTAAGGGATAAGAAACTCAAGATGTAAGTGAGGAGAATGTTACCTGGAAAGGAATAGTGATAAGAGATACAAAATACAGAGATACAAACTGCATGACTATAGCATGGGTTCATCATGCCCATTAGGTCTATTGGGATCAGCCTATATACACAAAAACCCTCTCTGAAGACAGGTGCTCATGCCTTTTATAAGGTGCCCTTGGAATGGTGAGTTTTCTCTGAAACTCATCTTTCATATATGACTTTTTTTTAAGGAAAGTTTTAAGAGGAAGAAACAAAATGATGCATAACTTGGAAGTCAAAAGTATTCAGTTTCCATTAGGAAGGTGTTGGGTGGAACTGTTTTAAAATATCTTCAGCTATTAAAAAGAACATTAGGAGTGAAGAAAGAAACATTTATGCTTAAATCCTTAAGCGGACTCTAGACTCTCCTCTTGTTTAGGATGAAAGGTAAATCTGCAGGAACATTGCTAAATGTAATATGAGTTGCTCCAGTTCACACTTTTTATTCACAACTCTATTTTGAAATAAAAAGGGCAGTAAATCATAAGTATCTAAGCAAAATGTTAAGACTGAAAATTTCCTACTGAATTTTTTCCTAGATATAGGTAAGAATTAATTGTTGTGAACACAATAGTTTCTGGTTTTCACAGGGATGAAGACAAAGCCTGTCCAAGACTTCTTCAAAAAAAGACACCACCCTGAAACCCCTACAGCTGAACATGCACATGGAAAGTTGGAATCTAGTTTCAAGACAATGGTCTAAAGCTGGCTGAACAGGGATTTTAATCAGTTTCTCCAGGGTACATGTGCAACCTGGACACTAGGCTACACTATGTGGATAGATCTTTCCATCTTGTCTCTGCTGTGCTAATTTAAAAAAAAAAAAATATGAATCCTAATCAGCTGTCTTTCAAAGTCAAGGACAAGTTCTCCTAGAGCTAAGAGAATATTGTTATTTGCTATATTCCCTCAGCACCTCAATCATCACTTTTGAAAAGGAGATAAAATACAGTTGTTGCACATTTCCTGCTGAAAGGGCTTAGATTCCCTACCCGATGCATATCAGTATTTGAGCGTGACAGGTAGGGGAGGGAGCAATTCCAGCAGGATGTAATCATCTATATATATTACTCTGTGATATTTTAATTTAAACCCCCACAGTTTTAAAATAGAGTGATATTCTTCTAATTATGCTGCTCTGTTAAGATATATAGTATTGTAAGAAATCAAAATGGATACATACATAGATGTAGACACTAAACGAGGTCCTGAGAATCCTGAAGCCACTTGTGGTCTGAATAGCTGAGATGAAGCATGGAACTCTGACAATACAATTTCTCTCCTATCAGTTTATTTCTCTTATCTTCAGAGAAGCAGGTCTTTTTCCTTTTTTTATCAATAAACAGGATCAAATAAACATTTGATTAGGAAATTATTTTCTCCTTATCCAAAGCACACAATTAGATTCCACATTCTGATTAATTGCTAGAAAAGACTAACAATGAAAAAACTTAGAATTTTAAGTAACTTCCAAACTTGTTCCTGTTAGAGGAACATGTACAGCGTCCTGAGCATAGTTAAACATGCAGTCCTTGTTTGGCACCTCACCAATTCACATCAAAGGAAGTCTTGCAAAGTAAGGACTACCATTAGTGAGTACAGGAAAAAAAAAAAATCTGTCAATGTACTCCTTGCACTCAACACCTCATTTTGCTTTGAAAAGTTTGGCCTATTAGGGCCTGTCTCCATTATGATGTTTCTGAAAAAAATGGTTGGTATTGCAGTAGTAATTCAGTACAAATGTGAAATTCTGAGAAACATTTTTAGTACTTTGAACAGGAATGAAAAAGAGAGGTTTCTAAATTTTCAGTTATTTACATTATAGTTTCTGGAACTTTTTGTATTTTATATAAACTCACTGAATGTACTTATTACAAAAATCCTGTGTTCCCTTGGCAATAGCTTGCTGCTTCCCTTTCCATTTCAGCTGCACTTACAATTTTCTGCTCCAATTCTGATACTCCAGCATGTACTCTCCTGCTGCCAGAAACAGCATTGAATCCTACGAGCTGCCTGTACAGAGCTAGGCTAGTGACTTCTCCAAGTAGTAGAGTTATCTAATTTAGCAACAACACACCATCTTTATTTTACCATTAAAAGTATTTATTTATTAATACATATTATTAGTATCTTTTTTTGAGTTGAAGTTGGTTTGTTAACTCAGAAACTACAAGCCAAGTTTTAGAAAGAACATATATTGAAACAAAGTATTTTTTAGTACCTGTTAATAGAGAATTTTGGGTAATGCTGTGACCAGGAGTCTAGAAGCTGTCCATTTCTTTTGAGAACAGTTCCAGGTTAATTTACAATGTCACATGGGTAAAACTCCTAACAAGTGTCAACAGTTTGGAGGTCTGGGAGGTATAAAAGACACAGTGTCCTTGGATAGTCCCAGTTTCTTGCCACTAGGGAGGTAAAAAAACAAGGAGGAAAATAGAACAACCGGGATAACTGATATCTAGAGAATCATATTCTTAAATGTTGCAAAGATTTATCCATGAGAGCAATCTAAATAGAACCCATGTGCATTAGCATCTGTGTAATTTTTTCCTACTACCTCATTTGCATCACAAAATGAAGACCAATGGGATTTTGACAGTCAGCCAGCTCATGCATGTTGCCATTACCCTTTCACTCAGATAATTCCCATACTTTTCTCATGTATCTGTGCAAACTGAGTATCTGTATTTTTAAATAGTTAACATCTATAAACGGTATGTTTAAAAATAATACACAAATAATCCAAACTTTTCAAGGTCTGTGGTATTTATTGCATGACTAAGCAAGCAAGAGCAAATTTGAAAAGAAAGTAGCTTCTAATCTAAGTATTCATTTGGTGATGAATTAAAATCACCAAGTTATTCAGCACAATTCAAAATGAAAAAGCTGACATATCATTTATTGTAAAGGCCATGGCTATAATAGGAACACCATTGTTTCTCTTTCTGCTGGTCTCACACATTCTTTTTAATCTTGATTATTTGTCACCCAGCTAGGAACTTCTTATGGTAATGAAATCCTTTTGTCACTGATGTAACTGGAGCCGTTAGCTGCATTTTCCCTTCCTACATAAGTTACAATTGCAGTTATAAACACTGTGGAGGTTTTTTCTGAATCACACAATTGCAGATTGTTCAAAGGAGACACACATTCCTGCTGTTGCTAGGTGGCAAATGCTCTTAAAGATTTTGCAGGCTAGAGATTTCTTCAAACCTTTAATCCTCCATATTTATTTTATAACCCAGAGGAATGGTTAAAAAAAACAACTACTCAGTGCTAGGATTGATAGAAGATTTGAAAGAGATAAAACACTTGGTGTCAAAGCTTAATCTCAGCCCTAACTACAGGCCAGTTCAAGACTTTCACAAGGGATGAGTATTGTGTATCTGCACATTGCAAAGCTGCTCGTGCCTTCTAATTCTAGCTCCTGTTGTAAACGGGGTCCTAGATGTAATGAATGAGCCTCAGCCACAGTCCTATAAAAATATATACATATATGAAAGAAGTAGTTGACAGAGTGCAAGGAAAAAAAGCCCAAATCATTGCTTAGCATCTAGGAACAGACCTGGGAGTTCATTTTGCCTGGTAAGTTACAGCAGCAATGAAAGTTTTGAAGAGCAGATGAACTCATTAACAGATCTATATGTCTGAAAAGGGTACTGTATTCTACTGTTTCTAGGGTATGACTTTATAAATTGCATCTTAATTCCTACTACCAGTTCAAGATGAAACAGTATTTTTCAGATGTCTCTCTTGAAATAAGGCCAAATTCACAGCTGCAGCTAAACTGATGAGACTTTTCATCTCCAAGAGCTGTCACACCAACATCAGTGTTACACTCATGTCCATACACCAGTTATATTTATTAAAGGACAGAACAAGGAGACTAAATAGATGAAAAAAATACCAGGCTTGATTACAAAACAGTTTCAGTTTCTTCTGCAATATCTTAAACCTGTGTAAACATCATAAGTCCCTGCCTATCACATCGACAGGACCTTGTAAAAGGTAGTTCCTGCAGCTAGAGAACACTGATATCTCTGACTAGCACTGTACTTGCTTCCTCTTGTGTGTTTCCCTTGCCGCCTGACTCTTATTCTCACTTCACTTGTGATCTCCTTCAGCCTGTTGTTTTCTCATTTATGCCTACTCCTTACATTTGGCTCCAATACTAGGCACTCAGAAAACAGTGCTGCTCTATGTACATGGAGATTTCTGAAAATTTTGTTAAGTCTCCAAATAAATTCTACAAAATGTATCAAAACCTTCAGTCTTCAGACATATACTCTTCAGTTAAATTTAGACAACCTGTTACAGGGACTACAAAAGGAATTTTTCTGAGTGTCCCATCCCATTTACACACATCCCTAAATTTCACCTTTGTAAGCAGCAAGGATCTTTTCAGCAAAACAATGGTAAGAATTATTCAGTTTTGAGAAACGCTTTTTTTCCCATAATCTCATTTTTTTTTAAACAAAACTATGTCTTCTATTCTGAAAATTACATGAAGTCATTCTGAGACAACCACCTGTCAGAGAAACACACAAAATTTTGAAGTTCAGCATAGTCATATACAACAAAAAGCATGGATCTTACAATGGAAAGTATTGGGTGACTCTAGAAGTATCCATTGGTGTAGCTCTTTCCTTGCCAAAAAGTCTCATATTATCATTTAAAAAAATAAAATCTAACAGGATTGAAAATTGTTCCCTTGCTCTTCCCTATCTCAGGCATATATCTGCTACAACTTAGCTGTATTCTCAAAAGTAACCTACTCATCACAGAATGATGCTGGCATTTAAGAAGTGTACTGGGTCCTTACACTTCTTGGAGAAGTAGCTTGGGTAACTGTATTCTTACATGCTCTGTAGAAGAGGCAGTCAAGCCATAATGCATTATCAATATGTGACCATCCAAATAAGGTTTCTCTTTTTCTTTGTCACAGTTATAGGGAATGGAAGTGTTTTGGAGGTGTACCACATTTGGTAACATGGCCAAATAGCTGTTACTTGCTGAAGATTTTGACAGCTACCTCCTTATAAACTCAGAGGGAGTCACTGCTTGAAATCACCTTCTGGCTGTATAGGTACATGTGCATTCTGGATAAACATTCAGAATAAAAATAGACATTCACTGTTGCCCTTTGGTTATGTCTATACATTATTTTTGCACCCTCCTCTTCTTCAATAGTTCTTGTAATAACTGTTGTAATCCCATTGTGGAACTTGTAATTCACAAAATGACAAAAAAAACCAAACCCCACACATAAAACTCTCTCCATGTAAAAAAGATAATGTTACCTTTGTTTGGATTGTTTGGGTTTATAAAGAAGTGTAAAATACTTTGGAGTTAATAACCTCTAATACTCAAGCAATGCTTGTCTTCTATCTTCTGGCATTTCTCAAGAAGCCTAAAATTTTTAGTTGTCTTTAAAATTACTGATTTCACAAGCTGCCTGCAAAACATCCCCACTGAAACAAAGAAAAATATGACTTTGACAGGTTTTAGAGGGAACTGGAGGGAAAAGTTTAATCTTAGAGTGGATTTCTAAATTTCATCTGGAAAGATGATTGATATGCTTTCCCCTCCTACACTGCTCTAACTTTAATCTCACCTGGAGAAAAGAGAAAGGGAGCACTCTGACACTTAGCCCACTCAGCTTGGCTTTCCAGACTGCAGCTGAGAGATAAGGAAGCAATGGAGGCACTGTTTCCTCTCACCCCTGGATATCTGATATACTCTCCATGGGAGGATAAAGAGCAATTACCAGCTCTTGGAATTCATCCTCAAAGTGTTATTAATTTAGATCATTCCTATGTCTTATCTGATTCATTATAAGCATGCATGGAAAAGTGCTTGTTATAAAAACTTACTGAAAAGCCCTCTCATCCCATCAGCTGGCCCTTACCACCATTTCCTTGTTCTTCCTGCAGTTTGTGCTTCTGGGACCAACTGCTCTTCGTGGCCAGAAACTGGTAGGCTTCTCTTCACAGCACACAAGCTCAAACCCATCTTAACTGGTTAAATGGCATCTGTTTTGCTGTGTACACCTTTACAGCAACAACTGTAAGAACCTTTTTCCTAAGGGTTAGACACACAGTTTCTTCCAGTGGAAAAGTTTTCTGTCCTCATCACTGGCCTTATACCTGTCAAAGTGACCAGATTAGCAAAGATGTTACTTAAATTGTTTAAGTGTTACCCATTTCATTTTATTTTAAACAAACCAGGGAGCACATGTCTTAGCTGGAAGGTAAAATCAAGTGCTAGCTACTCTATCAAACTGAGATTGACTGACAGTCTCTTCAACCAAGCTATGGTGCAGGTAGAATAATATGTGCTTACCCATTAGTACATTTCATATTGTCCCCATCAAAGCTAAGACACTGGCATCCATGGTCAGAGGCCCAATGATGCATAAAGACTCCAAACAGCTGTCCTCTTCAGGAGCATTGTCACTGTCAGAGTGTGGGGGATATTAGCTTAGAGAAAAGTCTGAGAGTTTAGGAGCAGCACTGTGCTGGATAGTAATGTTTTCTCCTATGAAAGGTGCTTCAGACAGAAAAAACAAAGGTGAAGAGCTAGATGAGGGAAAACTGGCATACCTTCTGTGTGAGAACCTGTCACCAGTCTCAGAATCCAAGCTTGTGGGAGCTCATGGACAGTAGAGCAGAAGGTGTCACATTCTTGAGTGAAATCTGGAAACAATATCAGAAGAAACAGATTGACACTTTCATAACATTATAAGGATATGAATCACTTCCTTTCTCTTGACCACAGACAAAGTTATGGAGTTAGAAATGTAGTCCATTAGGCATTAGTGTTCTCCTTCCAAAGGTTTTCAGAAGCTAAGCAGAGCTAACAGTGGTAGTTGTCCAGAGACTGCCATGACCAATTGTCCTCACGTCCTACAGGCATGAGGGACACTCTTTTTGGGGTGATGGACCATTGCTTGCTTGAATCCATCATGTGGGCTGAAAATGCTAGTATGTGAAATACTCCAGTGCTGTGCATTGCGTATTGAGAATGCTCCCTCAGAAATATGTTCCCATGCCAAAGGTGTGGTTGCAATCTATCACACCGACTCATTCAAATTGTCTTAACATTAAAAAGCATGATTAAGCTCCAGGCTATTATATTTGAAGATATCCTCAAGGTGTAGCATGCTAGAGCTTTTCAATTGTGTCAAATTAAAACCACAACACACGTTCTCTATGCCCAGCACAGGACCAGGAAGCAAAGCAAGTATTTTCCATGTTTAAACTAGAAGCACCTGAAGAAGAGAAGTTGGAGAATGAGACAGTGTTGTCACTAGCACCACCCACTAATGCTGCTGCTTCTCTACTGAAAACAAAATGAAAAAAGAGTGGTAGATTGGGACTAGGACTTCTGTCTCCAGAAAAGCAATGCAAAGTTCCCACCACGTGTCCAATCTGTGTAGAAAACTAATTTTAAACTGCTATTTTTGCCACCGTATTTTATACCAAACTTGTTTTAACTTCATACTGAAAAATCTTTGAAATTCATCATTAACCCCTACTATTAACTCTGCTCTGAATCAGAAAATGTCATGCCTGGGAAGTCTGATTCATTATTGCACTGAAGAAGACAGGCACCTGTCTTTGAAATCACATGATGCAGACTTGACTGACCACATCAAATCAGAAACCATGTACTCATCCAAGGGTGCAAGTCCTCACAGTTCATTTCTGATGTGAGCTGTAGACTCAGGCACATATCTATAGATGTTGATAATATAGATAATTTGTAATATGATAATGTTCATAAAATAGTCAGTGAGTGGGAATTAACAATTCTGATAGAGGGAACAACTTCAAGTAGAAGATAGGAGGAGGAGGGCAAAGGCATGCACTCTTGGGTATTACTAACACTTTGTCTGGTGTATGCTTCAGCTCATATGACCCAGAAGTGTCCTGTACCAGTATATGGTCCTGGGAAGGCTGCATCCACACCTGACCTTGGTACTCTGCCAAAATGTAGAAGTGAACAACCATTGTTGCCAAAGGCTTAGAATCTGGGTATTGAGAAGTAAAGGGAAAACCAATGACCTGAAAAAGAATGAAAGATGTAAGAAAACAAAAATTTTAGGAGAAAAAAACCCCAAGAAATCACTAGTGTGCTCTAAACCACTTTGATCAAACATTACTAGCATTGATTTCAAGTCCACACCATAATTTAGACATTTTTTGTGCCATGGCAGATTTAAGCCTTCAGTTCTCCTCTGTAACACTTGGTGTTTTATAAGTTGTCATTTTAGAAAATACGAGACCATGTTGGAAACCAATTTCCTGAAGAGCTGAGAAAAAGGGTCATATTGTTATCTAGGGTTATCCTTGTAGTTCTGGTAATTTTATTTTTTAATAAATATGGATAACTTCATAAGACTCCAAAGGACAAGAGATGCTATCCTTTATCTTATATCTAGGTTTCAAAGGACAACAAAATGCTGCCTTTTATCTTATGTCT
This sequence comes from Galbula dea, assembly GCA_013399015.1. Lineage (NCBI taxonomy): Eukaryota > Metazoa > Chordata > Aves > Piciformes > Galbulidae > Galbula > Galbula dea. Next base: position 162,873 of record VWZX01001366.1, on the reverse strand, counting down.
AGGTTTCAAGATTGTACGAAAGATGCTTTGTGCAAAAGAGGTTAGAAATCTTTCCAGAGACAGAAAGTGATAAAAAGTCCTTGATCTAACAACATAAAAAAGCCAAAGACATGCATCTAGAGTTGTGCTTGTCTGAGAGCTGAGCAATCAAACACAAATCATTAGTTCTGAAGAGGAAATGAAGTAGTTATGTTGGAGCAGTTTACTAGCCCAGACCCTACATAGAACTTGTTGTCTTACTCCACACTGAGTTACCCAAGTCCTGGGCTAGAGCTGCTTTGCATCTTGGTGCTCTGAAATACAGCCAGAAGAGCTCCACTCTGTTCCCAATATTCTGCTTAGACAAGCCCGTAGAAGAGTAAGCTGTATCAAATACATACAGACAAATAAAACTAGCAAGCATTCATGTATTGTTACTTTTTGAATACACGTTACAATCTAATGTGGAGAGGTGAATTTAGCATATTCCAAACCAGCACAACAGCAAAACAATAATAAAAACAAAACCTCTTTCTATTCTTTTCCAATTTCTTTTGCTGCCTTCTTGCTAGATCAACGGTATATCGTCTGCTTTATCAGCAAGGCTGGACAAAATAGACACACACGACGGCTGCTCTCTGCAAGCAGCCAGTGTGCCAGGTATGGAATACAAATCACTGAAAGGCAGGAGCCTTTTCCCCCCCTCTTTTTCTGGGAGGCTGCCAAGAGAAAAGCCGATAGAGTTTAGTTTAAGACAGCTCATCAGTCCTCCCAGGTGCTATGAAGTAGGCGAATCGTGATTTCGACGCTCCCCGAGAAGAGAGGCTCCCTTCTTGACCGTCCCTTGGCCCCACAACGGCGTCCACGATATCCCGACTGGGACTGCCCTTCCCCAGCTTTACGCTAGCTGGTGCCGCTGAAGCCCAAAGGCCGGTTATCGGCTCGGACTCCTGTTTCTATGAGGGCCACCCGAGCCCGCCAGCCACCCCCTAGTCTGGCTTTCCCAGGCAGAGGTGGCTGAGAGGAGACCCTCCGCCCGTCCCCTTCTGCCTCGAGAGAGAGCGACACAGACACTCTCAGGGGGACCGGTAGCAGAGGGGACCAGTTCCAGATTTCACCCGCCGCCAGCTCCAGGGCGGTGTGGGGGTGCGCGTGAGGGGAGATGAGGCTCCGCACGCCTGCCAAGCGCGGGAAGTGGGCAAAGGCACAAGGTCAGGGGGCGGCCGCCGAGCTCTGCGGGGGCGGAGAGTAGGGAAAGGGACGCTGTAGCTTTAAATCTCGTCCCAAGGGGCGTGGAAGGGGCCACGAGGGGGGCTGAGCGCGCGCGCACGGCATCGGCTGGCGCCCCGGAGAGGCAGCGGTGCCCCGGTTGGGCGGGGAGTGGGGGCGGTGCCGAGCTGAGTGGTAGTCGGCGGGAGCGGAGTTGGCCGTGGAAGGAGCACGGGTGGCGGTGGGGGGTCCCCGCTCGGCTTCCAGGCTATGGCCACGTCCCCGTGCAGCAGCAGCGGCGTCTCCTCGTCGTCCTCGTCGGGGTTGGGCGCGGACGCGGGGCTGGAGATCCGCACGCGCTCAGTGGAGCAGACGCTGGTGCCGTTGGTGTCGCAGGTAGCAATGCCGCCGCGCCAGCCTGACCTCCCTTACCGCCCCGCTAACCTGATCCCCAAGGGCCAGGGGTAAGGTGGCAGGGGCCCCATACCCCTGGGGGCTGGGGGCCGCTACCTCCTTCCCGCCCGGGACGGAGCTCGGCCGCCAGCATCTCTGAAGTTTGCGAGCTTGGGTGGCGGCGCTTCGTCGCCCCTCTTGCTCCGGCCGCTTCTCGCAGGCGCGCTGCCTCACTTGCGTCCAGGGGGCTCGGTATCCCTTTGCCGGAGCAGGAGTGTCGGGATGGGGATGCTGCTCGCACGTCCCTCCCCGAGAAAGACTCCCGAAGTTCCCCGCAAGGTCGCGGTGCCGTTGCGTAACGCCCGTGGCATGAAAGCGCTGCGGTGCCCTAGGCGGTTTGAACCCCGGGATGCCGCGGTCGGTGGTGATGGTGGCGGGGCGAGTGGCTGGGAGGCGCTGGGAAGCGTTGGCGCCGCCTGCCCAGCGGAGGGGCTGCACCGCCGACAGAGTGCCCTCGGGTGCCCCAAGCTTTCCCCTGGTGGTGTTCCGCTTGGGAGCGTTCTGCTGCGCTCGCAGCCTGGAGCTGGCTGGAGCAGACAGCTTCCAGGACGATGGGGAAGCTTTGGGATTTCGCGGTCCGGTCTGAGCGTTACATTGATTGGAGCTCTTGCCGCACCCGAGGGTAGTGCCCGAATTTCAGGAAGTTAAATAACGTGCAGATTGTGTCTTGGTGACCTCTTAATATGCCCCGCAGTGTGCTAAATGATCTTTAAATAAAAAAGAAAAAAAAATCAGGCTTTCAAGTGATCTGCTAAATAATTTTCTGGCGACCACTTCGGTGTTGGTGTTTGGTATTTCTTTGTTGTTGTTGCCAGATCTTCAGTTACAAACGTGCGTTCGATACACCATTTTTTCCCCGGTGTAGCATTTTTGCACTTTGGGCACTGATTATTAAAGTTAGCAACTCAGAACCTATCTTGTACAAAATCTGTAAACCATGTGTAACAGCTATACAAAAATATCTAGTCCTGGTCAAGTTACGTTTATACCATCACAGCCCATCTGGAAACAAACTGTTGTAAGTCTCGTTTTGCGTTTGCACAGCTGGGCTGCAGGAAGGGTTTGTGATGGGTAGCTGTGTTGCTGTACTTGTCATGGTAGTTTGTCTTTCTCTGTTAGAAGAAATCGCAGTCAAAATGAAGAAGCCCATTGAATAGTTAAACGACGACTTCTAAGGCAAACTAAAGATAAAATTCAATGAAATTTCTACTCCTGAAACATTTGGGAGAGGTGAAATATGGCAACCACATCTAGGAACCTTGAGAACAAACAGAAACCCTTCCAATTGCAAAGGCAGAATTTAATTGCATATGTTAAATTCTTACTTTTGACAGATTTCTGTGAAGATATGCACATTCTTATTCCTCTGGAATGCTCTTTAAGAACAGTGGGCTTATCTTCTGTGGTTTCATTGCATATGTAATATGTCATGTTTGATTTTTCATTGACCACAAAACCTATGAACTGCGTCTGCCAGAAGTGCTAAGCATCTTTCAGTTCCCCTGTATACAGTGTAAGGTGTCTGAGCATTTGTGGATGCTCAGAGCTTACCGTTTTCCTGGTAAAGTGCTCCAGGCTTCAGACAAACTTGTTCCCTTGAAGCGGGAGCGCTGAGCTCCATTCAGAGTCAGACTGAAGTTGCTGATGGTATCAGCAGTAGCTCCCTTACACTTTCCTGATAAAATGCCCCACTTACTGTATTGGTTTATCAGTTCTGTCTGTACTGTTTCATATAGATTATTGGGAAGAGGTCTCACTGGCTGGCTTTGTTTGGGTATTTATGCAGAAGGAGTGTTTATACAGTACTTGACTGCTGAATTTGTTTTTACAGCCTGCTGTGTATCAACTGTAATGCTCAGGACTTTGTGTTTTTGCTTGTATGAAATAACTTGCAAAGGGGTTTGTTCTTGCTGTGAAGTTCAGTTTACCCTTCTGTTGAAAGCTGAGAAGTGCTATGTGATACTTGTGTACTACTGAAGAAACAGTCAGAATGTTACTACTACTTCTCACTTTTTATTCTAAGCAAAGAGGAAACAAAGTGTCTGGTTAACAAACTCACTTTCTTATGGAGCTAAATCTATTTTCCTTAAGAAAAAAAAGGTGCATTCATTCGTATTTAAATTCATGCACTGTAAAAGTACATCGTCCTAATTGATGTGTAATACAGTAAATGTGTTTGAACACTTGCTTTTATTCAGCAAATGTGACAATTACTGTTTAATTTTTTTAATTGCACTTTGCAGCTTTATTTTTCTTATACTGTTTAGTATCAGAGTATATTTGCTGCCAGCAGTGGTATAAGATTCCTATTTTCTTGGCAGGAGAAATTACCTCTAGAGTAATTACTGGATGTACTTTTTAATGAATCAGTTTTTAAAACTTGCTGTTTACAGAGTTAAACTAGGTCTCTGTTTTCTGTTCAGACCCTGATGTGGCCCTTTTCTAATAGTAACACAAAAGACAAAAGGAGATGGCAGATTAAAGCTGCAGTATTAAGCCTGTTTCCTAACCCTTCTTTTCCCACAGATCTGTACTGGAAGAGAATAATTCCAGAGTATTGTGCAAAGTGTGTGGCATGCAATTCAGCAAATAAATATGGCTTTTGGAGTTAAAGCTCAATTTTATTTACAACAACTAGAATTCTCTTCTCCTGGTTACGTCTTTAGTTCAGTGTTCCACATGCATCTCTTTCACTGCTGCTATCCATTTCCAGTCTAATTATGTTGGGTTTTATTTTCTTACGGAAAGTTTCTGGCAACGCAAGTCAGGAAGGGTGTTTAAAGTGGTCAGTGCTGACTCATTTAATAACAAGTCATTGAAACAGTTGAGGAAAGACACAGACAGGGAAAAAGCACTTTCCAGGATGTGGCTCCACCAGCAACTTCCTCAGCTGCCATTATGTACCTGGTTGCTAGTCTAGCAGCAACTGGGTGTCTTCACAGCTGTAGGTGTCTATCTGTCTGAATCTTCTAAGGAAGCGCTCTGAGAAACCGAAATAGTTTTAAGTCAACCTTCACAGTCATGTACTTGGGAGAAGCTGAGAGGAAACTTTGAGCTCTGTCTGCATATGTTCCTGAACAAACAAAGTAAGTTTTCATATTGAAGGTGACTTCTCTGTAACAGCTAGCTGCTCAACCCTCAGAAAGCCCATTTTGTCATAGGCACTTTTGAGAATCACAGAATGGTGGAGGTTGGAAGGAACCCCTGAACATCATCCAGCCCCACCCCTTCCTAAAACAGGTTTACCTAGAGCAGGTTGCACAGGAACACATCCAGGTGGGTTTTGGATATATCCAGAGAAGGAGACTCCACAACCTTTTTGGGCAACCTGTTCCAGTGATGTGTCCCCCTCAAAGGAAAGAAGTTCATACTTGCGTTCAGATGGAATTTCCAGTGTTCTAGTTGTGCCTATTGCCCCTTGTCATGTTCTAGGCACCACTGAAAAGAGTCTGAGCCCACTCTCTTGACACATGCAGTTTAGATATTTGTAAGCATTGATAAGATCCACTATGTTGTCTTTTCTCCAGGCTGAACAGCCCCAGGTGCCTTAGTCTTTCTTTGTAAGATTGATGCTCCAGTCCCCTCACTGTCTTCATAGCTTTCTACTGGACTCTCTGCAGTAGTTCCCTGTCTATCTTGGACTGTGATGCCCAGAACTGGACACAATACTCCAGCTGTCACCTCATTAGGGCAGGGTAGCGGGGGAGGACAACTCCCTTGACCTGCTGGTTATACTCTTCTTAATGCACCTCAAGGTACCATTGGGCTTCTTGTCTACAAAAACACACCGGCGGCTCGTGGTTAACTTGTTGTCCAGCAGGACTCCTAGGTCCTCTACAGAGCTGCTTTCTAGCAGGTCAGCCCCTAACCTGTTCTGGTGCTTGGGGTTATTCCTTCCTATGTGCAAGACTCCATACTTGCCCTCGTTGAACTTCATGAGATTCCTTTTCACCTGTGTCTCCAGCCTGTCCAGGTCTTGCTGAATGGCAGCACTGCCTTCTGCTGTGTCAGCCATTCCTCCCAGTTTTGCATCATGAGAACTGCTGAGGGTATACACTCTGTCCGTTCATCCAGGTCACTGATGAAGATGTTGAATGATGGTGGACCCAGTACTGACCCCTGGGGAACACTGTTAGCTACAGGCTTCCAAGTAGACTCAGTACCACTGATCACAACCCTCTGAGCTCTGTTGTTCAGTCAGTTCCAGTTCTCAATCCATCTCACTGTCCACTTGCCTAACCCACACTTCCTAAGCTTGTTTGTGAGGATGTTATGGAAGACAGTGACAAAAGCCTTATTGAAGTCCAAGTAGACAATGTCCAATTTTCTCCCATCATCTACCCAGCTAGTCACACTGTCATAGAAGGCTATCAGATTGGTCAAGCATGATGATGGAGAGTGGCTTAGCAATAACATTTGCCAGTACCCTCAGCACTGGTGTGTGCATCCCATTGGGGCCTGTGGATTTGTGGGTGTCCCGCTTGCCTAGATCATCATAGGATCATAGGATTGTCAGAGTTGGAAGGGACCTCAAAGATCATCCAGTTCCAACCCCCCTGCCTGGCAGGGACACCATCCACTAGATCAGGTTACCCAGGGCCCCATCAAGCCTTGTCTTAAAAGCTTCCAGGGATGAGGCTTCCACAACCTCTCTGGGCAACCCGTTCCACTGCCTAACCACCCTCACAGTGAAGAACTTCATCCTAATTTCTCTAAACCAATCCTCCTTGACAAAGGTATGTTCCTCCAGACTTTCTCTCTTACCTCCAGTACTGGGATTCCTGACGGCCAGCCTTAGCAGTAAAGACTGAAGCAAAGAAAGCATTCAGTAACTCTGTCTTCTCTGTGTCCTCCATCACCAGAGCATCCACCTCATTCAGCAGTGGGCCTACGTTTTCCCTAGTCTTCCTTTTCCTACCAGTGTACTTGAAGAAGCCCTTCTTGTTGTGTACCTACATGTTAATGAAAATGTTTTTCCAACTTTCTGGTTACAGGAGATCCTGTCCAAGGTTTTGGAATTGCCTTGACCTATGTAGTCAAAATATCTACAAAAAGCTCTTGAGACCAATTTTTCTGAATTTTGTTATTGTGAGTCTTAGATTCTGAATAAGTTAACAGTGGTACCTATCTAGAGATAAATACAGTAGATCTGTTCTTTACTATTGTATTGTTTCATTTTTTTTCTCTGAAGTTAGCTAAAATAATTCCCATTTCAATAAACATTATATAGTTGTATAATGTTATATTATGTTTTGCCAATATTCTCTTTTTCCAGAAGTTTCTGGAATTGCATGTTAGAGCCCAAAGAACCAACAGCTGATATTTTTCATTTATGTGAAATGCTCACTGATGCAGTTTTAAGACTGAGGGTAAGACTTTAGAGTAACCATGCTGGATCAAGCTAGAAGTCCATATATAATCACTGGCCTTTTCTCTCTCTCTGTTTTTTTTTATTTTTGGGGTGTTTGGGGTTTTTTTTGTCAACTAGCAGTGGCATCCTTCAGAGACTGATACAGGGGCCATTATTGTTTAACATCTATTAATGATCTGAACGTTGGGATGATGGCCTCTTCAGCAGGTATGTGAACTCAGCTACAGAGAGTTGAGAAGTGTCTGATGTGCTGGAGGATAGGACTGCTACATCGAGGGATGCGCTAGAAAGATGATCTGACAGGAAGTTTGTGAAGTCCAGAGAAGACAGTAATACCAAGTCCTGCATCAGGGCCAGGTTAGCACCACACAACAGTACATGCTGGGATTGACTGTCAACAGAGAATCTTGGTGGCAAAAGACATGTGGGTCCTGGTAGACAAAGAATTGAACAGGAGTCAGCAATGATGGCCAGCTGCGTGCTGGGTTGTTCGTACGGGTGTAACCAGCAGGCTGCAGAAGTAATTCTTCTAGTTGGCACTTGTGAGACAGCATCTGGAGTACCATGTCCAGTCCTGGGCTCCCTAGTAGCAGGGAAAACATTGACATAGTGGAGCATGTGACATAAGGGGAGAGGTTGAAGGAAGCAGGCTTGTTCCACCTGAAGAGAGGTGAAATGGTCAGCTAGGACCTATCATTCCTATAGGAAGCTAAGGTGGTACTTCCCCTTCTGTTTCACTTTCATCTGCAGTGTGGTTTATTTTGGGTATTTTTTTTGTCTGACATTTTGTTCCCTGGTCGGTGTTGCAAGATATTTATGTTGTTACATAGTTAGAACTTATCTTTGCTGTCCTGATTAACTTAATATGGCCAGCAAATTTGCATCATTTTATTACCATTTTATCACCTGCTTATCTCTCTTCTCTCTTTATGATTAATCCATGTCCCAGCACAAGTTTCTGTCAAGCTGCATTGGTCATGTCCCTCTTTTTAAGTAAGCAGTCATTTACTTCCTGCCTTCCTTTATCTTTCTTCTCATCATTCTGTCTCTTAAATTAGTTAAATATTCACAAAGGGCCTCCTTTTGTGTTTTTTAGAGACTTGCTTGGTGTTCTTTGAAACCTCTGGTATGGACGTTGTTTTTTATTTTTCTTTCAGCAGAGTGCCTCCTTATCCATGTAATCAGTGACTTCTACAGAGAAATCTGGTTGTTTGTGAGGCAAAAATTCTTTTAATAAACACCATTTTGAGTCTTTGCTAGTACCTCGTATTTATTTGGATGTCCACTACTATATTTTTGTATTGATTTGCTATGTATCAGTGTTGGGCAACCTCCATACCTCAACTCTCTGCTTTTAAGCAGGAGATTGCATGAGAAAATTGATATAATCCTTTGCATCTTTGAGTCCCTTGAAATCTTAGTGAATAACACCTAATGTTGGCAAATTGTTCCAGCTCATTTTGTCTAATATTTTCATAGCTTTTTCTGCAGTCAGGTTGATTCCACACAGATTTTCAGAGTACACCACATAGATATATTCTGAAAGAGAGATTGCTTTACTTTCTTTTGTAGTTGAGCACAGATGTGAATAGCTGCTCTGCTCTGTTCTTATCTTCTGTCAAAAGGGCAGGGCAAAGCTATGTTAAGAAAGTAACTGAGTATATCAGGGTTATAACTTGTGAAGAAATGGACTGTAATAGCTGGGAAGTTACTGTATATTCAGTGGAACTGATGATGTTCTCCATGGAACTGAACAAGCATGTTCTGTCAGAGACAGATTTAGTTGTAAAATTGTAGAGATGGAGTTCAATATGCTTCTGTTTGTGACGCTGGTCTTTGAATTTTGTCTGTAGGCTAGCAGTGTCTTTTGGGAAGCTGTTTTGTGGTCTCACTGGCTTAGAAGTCCTGAGGTCACTGGAAACTACTAGATTGTTCATGTTGTACCCAGTAGCAGCAGAACTATGAACAGCAACTCATTCAGTTCTTCAATATACTTGTAGACATGCACCTTGGTATGTCTACTTACTGCAGGATATTGCCTTCCTCATAAGGCTTCTTCCTGGGGACATGTTCACATATGTGGTGCCAACATTGGCCAAAACCTGTGTATACCTTCCAATGACTGTTCATTTCTTTTAAACTTAACAGCTGCAAAACTAGTAATATTGGGAAGTATTCAGTCATGGTTTTAATAGATTATTTTTTTGTGTGTGAGCAGCTTTAAAGCAGAATATGCTATATTAAGAACACAGTTACAATACTAACTTGATACCGCTAGGTTTTTATTCTTGGAAGTGTACAAAAACTGGGAGGGGAAAAAAAAAAGCCACCACTTTTTTCAGTGTCTGTTTTTGCTTCATGTCATGCATTCAGCCTTTTATATAAGCTGATATTTGAAAGTGTGTAGTTGTAGTATTGTATTGCAATACAGGCTCATTACATACTTTTGAACTTGTGAATCGTTATGTGTTCTCACTTTCTCCTTTAGCAACTAAACATAAGCATCTTGTACAAACCCCTGATGTTCTGTGATTCTGTGATGCAGTATACTCTCTGGACAACATTCATAAAATTAAGGAATATGTCTAGTCTCATCTCCTTCCTGAACTTTAGCATTGAGTCCAAGCTCTAATCCATTTCAACTTCTTTGCGTTTCCCATGCAGCAGATGTGCTTAAGAGATTTGTTCCAGCAAGTTCCTTGGCTGCCTTGTTTCATGAAGCATTTTTTGGTACCTTTAAGTCTTTCCCACCTCCCAGGTGCTAAGGGATTCTTATATTGTTGGCTGTTCTTGTTCCAGTATAGTGCCAGGGCTTGCACTTTGCCCCTTAAGGCTCTTTTTGGAGGGTGGAAAAACTCCTTTTTGGAAAAAGTAGGGTAATCTACATTTATCTTAAACTCATTACTTTTTTCAATGCATGTGAGAAAAAAAATAAATCTGAATTAATGCACTCCTTTTAAAATGCTTCTGGGGTACTAGTCTTTATCCTTCAGCACTTTAAAAATTCGGGTAACTTGCAAGCTTTGAGAAGCTGTTTCTCCATTTTTTTTTTGCCAGGATTTTCTTCTTTGTGAATTAATTTGTTACTTTCTTTAGACCTGAGACATAGCACTACTGTTGAGTAGTAAAATTACAGATTACAGTGTAGAGGCTTGCATTGTAACTTATACTGAGTGAAGCAAATCTCCTGCTGAACTCTTCTTTCACATCCTGTACCACAGAGAAACCACCATAGATGCAGTCATACACATTAACTGCTTTCAAGTCTGGAAGTGTATGGTATGCTGCCTGTGCACAGAGTTGCACCTCATTAGTTTCAGTTTGTCACTAACTCACTGACTCTTCTGCGTTTCCTTCCATAGATATTGTGGATTAAGTTGTAGGCTTGTGGTTTGTATTGGGAATCTTCTACTTGATACAGATTCTTTTTCTGGAAAATGAAGCTTGCAGCAGCTCAACTATTATTCAGCATACACTTTGTACTCTGTGGCCTTAAAGGACTTGATTCTTTCTCTTTGATTTATGCAAAAAAGTAAATATTGTCAGTTTGTCATCTGGCTCTGGATGATGTGATTACTTTGCTCATGATATCAGTTATCTTTCTGGGCTGGTGTGGTTTCAGGTTTCCCATTACTGAGGTTATTTTTTAATTGACAGCTATTTAGTCATTGAAGCTAGGTTCTTAGGAAACAGTGAAAGGGAAATAGATAATAATTTACACTTGTGGTTTTTAAGGTGTACTGGGGAGCACAAGAGTACCTTAGAGTACTTAATGGTGTTACTATCACTAATGATACACTGCTTTACAAGAAAAATTACAGTTGAACATTTTATCACGTGAGCAACAACACCATTGTGAAAGAGCTATGTCTTCTGGTTGTTTTTTTGTTGCTGTCTTTCTGTCAGCCCTTGGGTGGTGAAATTGGCTTTGAGTTAAGCTTGGCTACTGCTTTATAATGTTCAGTACCTTAGTCTTTGATGTGATAAATGAGTTGGACTGGCATTTCAAGCAGCTGAAGTGAGACGGTTTTTACTGACATAGCTGAAAATCAATTCCTCTTTTTCAATGGATCTTACTTTTCAAATTTGTGAGATCTGATTAATGACTTTGCTATAGATTAAGCAAATTTTTGTAGTTCTCCAGCAGAATGAGTATTAAATCAAAACTGCCTCACAATGATCCTGCACAAAAGGAATGAGAGCAGCTTTCTTACTATTCAGCATTATTAACAGATGGTTTTAGACAGATTAGGTAGGGAAATCCCCAAAGGATGAATTATGAATTAATGATGGCAAACAACTCTGATTATAGTTAAGTAAAACTGCTGTATGGTAGTATGAGCCTATGGCTTTCTGCATGGATTTATTTTGTTTGTTTATTCATTGACAAAGTATAAACCTTGCTAGATAGAGCCTTAAGTGATAGTTTTACTCATTGACTTGTATTGTGTTCCATCACTAGCCTTGTTTAAAGCTAGTGGGGTGAGTTGATACAGAATCCAGTGCCAATTTGTCTTTGTTAATCTGCTTTATATACTGAATGAGATGATTTATTTTTTATACATGATAACTCCTAAGCACAAGTTATAAAAATCACATATGAGCAAATCCTAAGGTTCATTCAGGTGTTTATGGAAAAATAATGCACTTGCTTGTTTTAGTAACCCTTTTCTATTGAATTTTGGGGTTTTTTTTGCATTAAGCAGAATTAGTAACATAATGCTGTAAATGTGGGGGTTTGGGGACTGTGTGGTTTTTGGTTTTGTGGGGGTTTTTTGTTGTTGTTTTGGTTTGGTTTTTATTCCTCAGTGTCAGAGTTGCTTAGAAGTGTAATATTGTCCAAAGTTACAAGTGCTTAACATATAGGAGTGAGACCAATGTATGGAATGTTTCCTTATAATTATCAGTTTCTCAGTTCTGTGATAGATTCATAGAACAGTTTGTGTTGGAAGAGACCTTAAAGATCATCTAGTTCCAACCCACCCACCGTAGGTAAGGATGCCACCCACTAGACTAAGTTGCCCAGGGCCCCATCTAACCTGGCCTTGGACGTTTCCGGGGATGGGCATCTACAACTTCTCTGGGTAACCTGTTCCAGTACCTCACCACCCTCTGAGTGGAGAATTTCTTCCTAATATCTACTCTAAATCTCCCCTCTTTCAGTTTAAAACAGTTCCCCTTTGTCCTATCACTGCCCATGTAAAAAGTCTCTTGCTCTCTCTAAGTATTGGAGGGCCACAATAAGGTCTTCCCAGAGCCTTCTTTTCTCCAGCCTGAACAACCCGAACTCTCCCACCCTGTCTTCACAGGGGAGGTGCTCAGCCCTCCAGTCAGCTTTGTGACCCTCCTTTGGACCTGCTCCATAAAGTCCACATCTTTCTTGTGCTGAAGGCCCCAGAGCTGGACCCAGTTCTCCAGGTGGGATCTCATGAGGGCAGAATAGAGGGGGAGAAGTACCTCCATTGACCTGCGGCCAAGCCTCTTCTGATGCAGCCCAGGATGCAATTGACCTTCTAGGCTGAGTGCACTTTTCTGGCTTATGTCCAGATTTTTGTCCATTAGAATCCCCAAGTCTTTCTCCTTACTCCCCAGGCCACATGTCCCTGCTTCCACTGGCTTTGTGTTTCCTTCTTACACCTCAGTTTGAAGAGCAGGTCCTTGCTCAGCCATGCCAGTTTCAAGATGTGTCTTGATATTACATTTAAATATTCTTAAATTTTCCAACAGAATGAGTTTTTATTGCCCTTGAGCTCTTCAAGGAAGCAATCAGAAAAATATGCAGGCTTTTAACATAAATAAGATAATGCCTCCTGGATTATATGATGATTTTGTTTTGCTTTACACTCCTGTAGGTGGATAGTAGTTGGATTTGCATAATATTTTCCAGAGTACATTGTACTTCTCCATTAATCCCTAGGGCAAATATGTGCTGTTTGAGATGAAATACCAGTTATTACTCTGAATTGAATTGGTATGTCAGAATACTGCTAAGGAAGCCTTCAAAAAAGGCTGGAGGAGCCCTTCTGTCTGCAACATGTGGTGCAGGACAGATTGAATGGCTGGTGTTCATGTCAGTGAAGCTGCCTGTTTATGGGACTGTAAACAACTGTTCTACATCCTCAGGAACCAGCCCCAGTTTGAATTGGAAGAATTCTCAATTGCAGGTGGTATTAGTATGTTGTCCCTGTTACATCCTTCGTTACAATGTCTGGATCTGTGTTTGCACAAGCAGTAGAAGGTCAGATACATTAACAAAGGCAAGTTAGGGAGGAAAGCCACAATAATCATCTGTTGTTCAGTCTCTCGTCTTGAGGTTACCTAATAATGTTAATAAATTGAGTTATTTTTGAGACTTGCATCTCACTGGTGCTGAAAACATGTCTGCATCTGCTTTGACCACATCTGTACACTGTTAAGTACACTTTAAACACTGAACTTCCCTCTGAGTTGGTTTTGTTTAGTTAGACTTGCTCATACCCAGGATTTCTAGGTGCGGAATGAAAAAGGCTAATAGCTTTGTTTATGAATCTACCCATTTGGTAGGAAGATACTGAACTGGTGAGCAACAGGAAGGGAGGAAAATGTACTGGTCTGTACACCCCTAAAACCACTTATTGGATCTGTTAGCCTGTGTTCACTTTTTCTAGTTGACGTAGTTATGCATTTCAGCAAACTTCAAGACAGCAGTTGAGTTCTAGAAAGCCAATTCACAATAAAAAGTGCAGTAAAGGCCATCTTTATCTTCACAATAAAAAAAAATCTTTATCTTCACAATAAAAAGTGCAGTAAAGGCCAGGGGTCATATAGAAAGGCTGGGGAGGGCCTGTTTACAAAGGCCTGTAGTGATAGGACAAGGGGTAATGGGTTTAAATTAGGGAAGAGCAGGTTTAGATTGGATATTAGGAAAAAGTTCCTTACTACAAGGGTAGTGGACCATTGGAACAGGTTACCCAGGCAGGTGGTTGAGGCCCTGTCCCTGGAGGTGTTCAAGGCGAGGCTGGATAGGGTGCTTGGCAACCTGGTTTAGTTGGAGATTGCCTACTCACTGTAGGGGGTTGGACTAGATGACCTCTAAGGTCCCTTCCAATCCTAATAATTCTATGATTCTGTCTTATTTTGGATGCATTTTATGATAGGGAAATGCACATTTTCTAATGATCAGTATACTTGTTGATGCACATATATAAGAGGTTAAGTTGGACTTTCAATTTGAAAACTTATTTTTGCCAACCCTTGTCAACTTACTCAAAGGTGAAAATTTCAGTCTGTAAGCTTCCATACATCTTTTCAAAAAGAAAAGGAAGCAGAGACTTGAATAGTCTGAAAATGAAGATCTTTATAATCATCACTCATTTCTATCAAAATTCTGAAGACACCTTTATTTGGGGGTAGGAAGGAAGTAGAGCAGTCCTCTGGCTTGTGATACATGTGACAATAAGAGTAAAAGGTAACTTTGATCTGTGGTCAAGCCTCATAGAGCATTCTCCTTTGATTCTTCCCTTTCTCTTCTGTGTAAAATCTGCAGATCACTGGGGATCCTTGATAGTAAGGAGTCTGTGAAAAGTGAACTTCAAAAAGCAAGCATATTTCTCTACTGCAATAGTGTTACTTTAGTAACAGTATTAAAGTAATTCAAACCTCTGCATATTATCTAAGAACCCACAGGTTACAAGAACTAGTCATTTGTGTTCATTTCTTTTTCTTTCCCCAGAGTTCCTTTTCACAGCAACTTGCAGAAAAAGTTGGAAACAATTTAGTCCCACAGAAAAAAATAATCTGAAGTTTCCAGAGTTTTCATTACTTTGAAAGAAACCAGAAATCCTCAAACCTAAAATAACCCACACTGGAGGAAATAAATTGATGCCATCAAAGTACTACATCTCCATTGAACAAGTTCATCTGTATCACATTTTGGATAATTATTTTTTTGATGGTGTTTGGTTTGGACCTTGAAATTTAAAGGGCCCTTGGTTTTCTAGGAATGTATTCAGCATAAAGAAAGGGTATTCACTACTAAGTACAGTCTTGCTAATCTTACTGTGAGTTGAATCCTTTCTTTTGATCTCTTAACAATTCCAAGAATGTGTAACAAGTACAAAGCAATGGTACTAGTAATCTGAGGTGTGTATTTGAATTTGAAGCTGTGTACTCTTTTCTTTCCTGGCAAATGTTCCAAAGAGTATGTTTTGAAACCTAGATCTGAAGAAGGTGAAAAGGACTATTCTTACCCCTTCCAAATATTTTTTTCTACCTGTTGAAGCTATTGTACTTGTGAGAAGTGCAGAGTTAAATGTTACAGTGCTTTAAATGAAATGTGCGATTTGCAGTTAACCAAAAATCTGGTTACAGCTGCACTATAGCTGAAGTCTCACTTGCTTGCTTTATTCTCATGCCTTTTTTGGGACACCCATACTTGGGTATTATTGGAGTTAAGACACTAGGTTAGGTATACCAGTGATTTGATTTAGTAGGGCTATTCACGTGTTGCTTGTCAGCTTATACTTGTCACTGCAGGTCCTGGATTGTTCCGTCTTCCTTTCCAGAGGTGGCTTATCAGCTTGTTAGACACTACATGTGAAAGATTGCCTGAGGCTCCTCTAAGCATGTTAGCATTTGCCCAGAGATAAGTGTACCAGCTTACAGGTTGTTAAAGTAGTTTATTTCATTTGCTTCCCTGAAGGCTTTCATGAAAGATGTGTACAGAAGCAATGAGAAGATGCTTTGAAAAAAGCCTTCAGGTAAAGATATCACTGGTACAGTCTCAATGCCACAAACATAACAGAACTGAACAGCCTTGGATGTGAAGAGTATTTGTACTGCCCTTCTAGGCACTACTGCATAGGCAGTGGGAGGAAAATACATACCTAGTGGGTAGCAGGATCCTACCACTTCTTAAAAACTGTTCTTCTACAGAAGTGATGTCTCGGAGTCCTGAAAGATACATTGAGCTCTGTGTGACTTCTGCAAGAAGGGGTTGGTTGCCTCTTTTAAATAATACATAGAAGAAACTGTTCTGGTTCAAGTGTCCATAAAGCAGAATCAGTTGTCACCAATAATGTTTTAGGTTCTTAACACTTAACTAGCACTTTAATGCAGTTGTATTTCATTTTTGGTTAATCTTACCCAGCCTTTGAAAACTTTAAAGTTGAGTTTCTCCAAAGTTTGCTTGTGGGATTTTTCTGCAAAATGAAAACTGAGTAGGTAGACAAGGCTTCTCAATTCTAAAAACCCACATATTAGCCAGACTTCTACAAAGTATTTTTGTGCTTGAAATTGTAGAATCTACTTAGTAAGACTTTCATTAGTACCCAGACAGGCATCTAATCTTGACAGGCTTCTGATTTCTAGGACAGGTAGGCAGGTAGTCCCTGTTCACTTCTCAAGATCTCTGAGGCTCATCTTCTGTGATGAGAAGCGTATGTGAGACTTCTGCTTGTAGCTGTTATGGACTGGATATCAAAATGCTTGCAGCTGCTTCTGTGCTATCTCATACGTGTGGTTATATTCTGTAGGAGATGTGGGTGTTGGAGCAATGTGTGCTGTTGTCTAGCTAAATGAGTCTGAAGACCTGTCTGTACTTAAGTAGTACACAAGACTTAGTTAGATACAGTACCTAAAATGTAATTTTAAAAACTCCCCTCCACCCCCAAACTCAAGGTAACTAAACAAAAACTAACAAAAATGAGCAATGTGGGAAAGGCCTTTGTCTTATTTACCAAGATTTCTACATGTCCTATCAAATGCAAATCAATCACTTAAAAGCACACTTCTACTGTAGGGGCTTGTAGTTTCTTCCCTGATATGTGTAGTAGTGCTATTGCATTTTCTTTGCAAAGACTTTCCATTCCTGGTATTACCTTTTTTTTTTCAGAAAGGAATTTTCTACCATTATGAAATTTAAGGAAGGTAGAAAGCAGAAATTACACAAAATAGAAGAGGAACTATTACTCTAAGGTTGCTAATCCTCATTGAGTAAAGAAAACATTTTGAATATTTTTTCTGGCAAAAAAAATGATTAGTGTGAGGCAGTAACAAACACTACTCTTGGGAGTCTAAATCATTCTGTGTATAATGTGGGTACTTAATCTTTCCAACTCTCTTCCTGGGTGTCTTCCAACATGACTTCTCTGTTTAACTCTTGTGGTTGTAACAGTGGCTGTGAAATACCAACGTTTCCCCTGGTTTTATTTATAGTTGCCTATAAATACTTCCTGAAACCCAGTCTCTTAAGTATCACTTAATTCTGTCATGCAAGACTTAATTACACTGATAATAAATAGACATTAGAATATTTTTAGCTAAGCATGCTGTCATGATACTTCCTGTGCATGAAGCATATAAAGACTTAAATGTCAGTATCTAAAGGCCTTCTGAAAACACCTGCTAGAAAGCTGCAACAACTGAGCTCATTTCCTTAATTATGAAATACATCATGATGCATTATGGCTCAGTATGTTAGTTCCAGTACAGTACTTGGGAAAAGGCTGTTTTTCTGGGGCTACTTATAACAACTGAAAAACAGTTGTAACTGACAGTTTCTTGTGACTGCATGCTCCTTGAAATGATTGTCCCAAGTCTCAGATAAGCATTCCATGGAAACAGAGTAAGAGGTGACATTAAACACAGCATGAGTACTGTCAGAAGAACTGTTTCCTTTCTAGGACTTGACCAGTAAATCCTGAAGTAAACAGCATGTAACATATTACTCTTGTTCAAAGAGACTTGCAGGTAATCTCTTCAACTGTTAACTCCTGCCCAAACACCACAAACTTTCCTGACTGGGTGAGACATGATCAGAATACAACAGATTAAATATCTGAGAGGTGTTAAGGTTAAAGGAGAGCTTAGATAATGTTTGTGGTATCACAGCAGTTTCCTTCTTTAAAAAAAAAAAAGAAACACAAGAGTAATAGTTCTGGTCTGGTTGTAACTGGATGGGCTGCAGGGGAAAAGCAAGTCTTTGTAATCTGAAATATCCATAAACACTGCAAGTTTTCACCAATTCAGTTTTTGATAGGCTCTTAGAGTATCTTTGGAGGAAGGTGGCTGTTCACTGGGGAGAAGGTTCATTTTTAGGTTTCTTGTGGGTCATTGTTTTCATCCACTTTTGTCATCCACAGGCAGGACTTTCTTTGTTGGCTATAATAATGGCTTTTAAGCTGGTTTAGGATGTTTGAAACTACAGAGTTAATGTCTGTCCTGCATCTCACTAGAAAGTGGTAGTGATACCAAAAATATAAAGCTTCTGTACTGTTTGTTATGCAGTTTGTAACTAGTTAATTCTGAGTGGCAGGATTGCACACTGTTCTTGTTTAATGCCTTCTGCAATCCTGCCTTTTGCTTTGGGTGGTAGAATGATCTCTGTTTCCTCATGTTTGGTGTTCTGGGCAAGTCTTCAGTCTCCCTATGTGCAGCCAGTCCTTGGTCAGTGTGATCAAAGAAGGAATGTACAGTGTGATGTCATACTGGCCTGAAAAGCTGATACAGGATGTGGGGTTCAGGAAACGAATGTAGTCACAAATTGTTTTACTGATAACTTGCATCTAGATGACAGTCTTTTTCTAAATTCTAGAAAGCTCACATAATTGAGGATGTTTAAGTTATGAGTACAGTGAGTAAGAGAGGACTCAAATAGTTCAGATTATTTCTAAAAATGAATGGTTCTTTTTGTGTGAAGTCTGTGCTACTGCTCGTTCTTCCTTAAAGCCTGCTTTAATCAATGGGATAGAAAGTCATCTATGAAGGTGTATTTCAGTAAAAAGAGCCAAAGCTCCCAAGTCCTAGTCGATGAATGTGTTTACCTACCTGGAGGTACAAAAACATTGTAAGATTTCCAAATGCTTGCAAGGCCAAAACAGTGTTGATATGTCTGCTATTGAAGTCCTCAACTTTTACTGTGTCTGTAATCTGAAACCCTGCTGGGAGACCTAGGGCAGCTTTTTTAAATCCTGCAAGTGGGAGGGAAAAAAGCCCAAACCCTCAATTAATTTTGAGATGTGAGATAACCCAGGATCACAGCAGAGGAGAAAACAGTTATACTCTTTTTATTTTTTCCCCTCTTTCTCTGAAGAGTTAAATCATAGAATCATAGAATTTTAGGAGTTGGAAGGGACCTAGAAAGATAATCTAGTCCAACCCCCCTGCCACAGCAGGATTCCCTAGACCAGGTCACACAGAAGCGCATCCAGACGGGTTTTGAATATCTCCATAGAAGGAGAAATAACTCATGACTCAACACTAAATTTTATTAGTGAAGTATGGTAAAAAAATATTACTGAATTCAGTTCAAAACTTGCCTTCAATACTAAAGTTAAAATGTCTAATAATTAAATTTTCTTTTTCACAGATAACTACTCTTATTAATCATAAGGATAAACCAAAGCGTTCAGACAAGACTCTGCAAGCAATTCAGCGAGTGGGCCAAGCAGTTAACCTGGCAGTTGGAAGATTTGTTACAGTAGGTGAAGCTATAGCCAATGAAAATCATGAATTGAAAGAGGAAATGAGTGTTGCTTGTATTGAGGCAAGGAGAGCAGGTATGTAGTTACTCATAAAATTGTGCATGTGCCATTTTTGGCATGCTGTTTTTAGTGTCAGGAATAATTTAAGAATTCTATTATTTGATTGCTTAACTCTCTTACTGGTTCATCATGGCCTGATCTGTAACCTGATTTTGTCAATTACTTAAATTGATGTCATTGTGAACAGGGAATAGAATTGTGTGTCAGCTTTGATTTTTATGGGATCTTTTGCCACAAGGAAACACCTAACAAAGATGTTGCTACAGACAAAGAGCAGAGTGCTGAGAATACAACTTTACAGTTTATTGCTCTCAAGCCAAAACAGTGGAGTATTTAAAGTAATTGGAGAGTTATGCAATTGAGGTCACTTCATTCTGAATCTGAATGTCTGAATGAAGGTCAGAATCAATCCACATTTCATCAGGACTCAGTAAGATGACTCACATCAGTCATCTGATGACTCCTCTCATTAGTATGAAAATGACATTGTACTTGCCTTTTTGTTGGATTCAGCTTCTGCTGCAGACTTGCTCTGCGTGTGGATTGAAAGTGAAGTATGGATAATTGATTGAGCTGCCTGTTGTGACCCCCCCTCACCCCAAGAACCTCTGTCTAGGCAAATAGTAGGTTACATTGTCTGATACTGTAAGAGGATGTCTGTGTCATGCTAGAAACTACTTTCCTAAATATTAAGTAGCATTCTCTGCATGATATTTCATTGGCTTCTAGTAAATGTGTTCTTACATCTACAGTGCAGCTTTCAGTGATATCTAGAAGAATGTTCCTTTGTTGTCAGTGGTGGGGGCTTTTGGTTTTTTTTTTTCTTTTAAATACCTTTGGATCATGGGAAATTCTAGTTCAAGCTTTTACTGTGGCAGCAGTTGGAAGTACCTACAGGTGTGACAGACTTTCTTCTTTTGTGGCTTTGGGGAGGCAATCTTGAACTTCCAGATGTGGAGGAAAATAAATGACTCTTCTATACTACTGTCTGGATGACTGCAGAAAGGAGCAGTACTATAATCCAAAGGCATGGGTTACTGTCCTTAAAATTGATCTGTTAAGTTAACCAGTAGAGTTGTGTGAGGGTGTTGATCATCTTATTTAAAAGATAAAAAACAAAGAAACTTACCTTTTGCTGGCCTAGCTGATATGTTTCATGCTGAATCACTGTGCTGGCCTCAAACTTTGGGGACGTACATACAATTTTTGTGATTAAAAAAAAAAAAAACAAGAAATTTGGTATGGTACTATAAGAAATCCTCTGAAAAGCCCTCAACAATAAGTCAGAATGTCTAGAAACACACCAGTGATGAATGATTCTTTTTATGATGTGAAGGACTAGATGAACTTCGGACTGAAAATTCATAGTCGCTCCATAGTCCTTAAATCCATAGTAGCTTCTGTTTGGCTGCAAACAGAAATGTCCTAATTTGAAAACATTCCACTTGTTATGTGAAGCTCCAGGAGGAGCTCAGAATCTAAAAATAGCCTGCAGTATTTTCTCTCACCAAATAGTTGTACTTTTTTAATCTTAAGTTTTATTTCCTGTTATGCAGAAACGTGCCTCAGTCTAGAGGAATGAAGGTACAGACTGTTTAGTTCTCCATCAAGCCTCACATTTATCTTGGCATGGGTCAGTTATTTTCACTAAGCTATCCATTTGAGATATGACTGAAGACTTACATGGGAAATTCAGTAAATCAAGCATTTGCTGCTGTTTTTTTCTTTGGTGCTTTTTTTGGTACCTATATTGTCTCTGTGGACTCTCAAGTGTTGGACAAAGTCAAATGTATATGCATAAAGTATCTTTTTGCAGATAAATTCATATGGATAACTATCCTCTGAATTCAGTTTCTGAATGGAATTGCTCAAGTGCCATTTTGAACAACTTTGGTGTTCCCAAGCAAGCCAATAAAATTTCCTGGCCAATTACAGCAAAGAACATTGACTTGTATAAAAAAATTCCATGTTCTGATGGCATGGGCAGCAGAAAGCCCTTGCTGTTTAGGAAAGAAGATGTTGTAGAATTGTTTGTACTTCTTTTTAGCCAGTAAATTAAATTGTGCCTCAGAAATTAAAGGGTAGCTTTGTTAGGTGTAGAAGACAGGTTTTAATAGTAGAGGATCCAGAACATTAAGCGTCTCAGTTGCTAAGAAAAGTAGGGAGTCTTTAAATCAATTGCATATCCTGCAGAGCCTTTGAAGGATGACAGACATGTCAGTCTCTTGTGAAGGGTATAATCAATGATCTGAAGTGTTTCAGACCTGTTATGACTATTTTCTTGTAATAAACCTTGTAATTCTTTTTGACTCAAAATAGAATCATAAAAACCTGCAGAGGGTCACGTAGCAGACTTTTGCCTAACAGGTTTGCACTGTGGAATTGTTTACAGTGACAGTATAGTAGTGGAATGCAACTGTGGAAGAACAGTTTTAGATGCCCATCTGTGATTTTTTTTTTTTCTTTCTTCTCCCCCCTTTTTTTCCTCCCAAAATAGGAAAGACTGGTTAATTTAAAAGAGAAAACATGTCAAGAACAGCTTAGTGTCATAACGTTTTCAATAATCTCTGCCAGCTGACTACATAGCCCTAAAAGAAGACATGAAGAAAAATAGAAGAAATAGCTTTTCTATTTTTACCTTGTCTGTTAGTATAGAGAAGAACTAAATTAAGGAGGTTGAAAATCAACAATTAAAAATGCATAAATAGACTGGACTGGACATAGTACTCTGGATGCTGCCTCACAAGTACCAGCCAGAAGGGTTACGCCCCTACTAACAACCTGGCATGCTTACTCTCAGGGCACCATTCCTGTTCCTGTAGTTGCAGATCTGCAGGCAGAGAAGGAAGCCTTTGTTCTGTTGTCAGAAGTCTTAAGTTTCTAGGTGTCAAAGGTTAGGGCTGGCCTGGCCACTAAATGAGTGACAAATGCTCTCTATTAACCCATCTCCCTTCCCAAAGGGGAAGAGAAAAGGAATAGGGGAGAGAGAATATTTTCAAATACATACAAAAGCAATATTGAACCTGAGCCCCCTGATGGTAATTACATCACTGTCACCACTGATACCGACAGAAGTCCTGGACTAGACTCAGTGGCAGACTGCATTCAGAAGTTGGGTTCTGGAACTGGTTTTAGGAACTCATGGATTAGGATCAAAGGCAGAATGGACAGAGCCCTACTTGGATGCAAGCTCTCTTCAAGCCATTGATCCCTCAGCTTTATATCGATTATGACATATATGGAATGGAATACCTTATTGGTTAGTTCAGGGTCACCTGTCCTGTCCAGTCCTCCCAAAGATGCAAAACAGACACTGTCTATGAAAACATGCTGTTAATTCAGAAGTTGAGGTTAATTAGAGGAGACTAAGCTGAAAAGCAAAATCACTGAACAGAGTTAGTTCTGTTTGAACTAAACCAGGACACTAAGGCTATCTGAGCTTTTGCAGGCAGATGTTGCAGCTCTTTGTACATTCTGATTACTCTGTATGAATAGATGCTTCACCTAATACTCAGTAATTCATCTTTTTCTCTCCTATCTGTAACAACATACTGTTTGGTGGCCCTCCTTTGTACACAAATCACAGTAATCTCACTATAATGCCTCAGTTCTGTAAGTTATATAAAGTTGCTGTTTAGAATCTATTTATTCTTTGTGTATGAAGACTTCTACAGGAATAGGAAATCTGTAAATTATGGGAATAGTAACGGAAATTTGGAAAGTGGAGGAGAATTTGTAGGTATTCCTTCCTTGCTGCACCCCACTCCTTCAGTGGTTTGATTCTGTGTTGACACTGATTTGGCTTTTGCTGTTAAAACTGGAAAAATATCTCCCATTAATATTTTATCCCTCCACACACCCCAGCTCCACCCAGTCCACCTCAAATATCTATAGACTACTGTAAGAAAACCAGCCTATGTTACAGATGGAAGAATGAGGCAGTACTGAGTAATAGTCCAAATTTAAGAATGGAGAGGGTGCCACCAGCAGTCAGTAGAAGGAAGTGAAGAGAAATAAAAAAGTTATAGGTAGCTCTTACTGTTTTGTCCCTCAAAGGTAAAATTTAAGAATGCTTACTGGCCCAGTAGCTTTTTTTGTAAGTATGAAATGTTAATTATTTCTTTTTTCCTTCTAGGTGAAACAATTGCACAGCTTACAGACGTGGCAAGCTTGGATCATCCAGAATCTGACAGCCACATAACAATCTTCACGGACAAAACGGGTGTGGTAAAAGCTGCAAGGTTGTTGCTTTCTTCTGTCACAAAGGTGCTGGTGTTAGCAGACAGAATTGTTATTAAACAAATTATAACTTCCAGAAACAAGGTAATCATAGCTTCTGGTTTGTGTTGTTTAACTGATACCTGCAGTCAATACAAAAAGGTATTGAGAAATGGAGTGGTATTTTCATTGTACCTCCAGGGGAAGTGCAAAATAAAATGAATGTCTTGCACATGTTCACCTGCCAGATGGCTGAAAGGGAATGACTGTAAATCAGGATGAACAAAATAACTATTTTCAGTGACTTTCTGCATTTTGTGTGACCTGTATTAGTCTGTTGACTTAGTACTCTGTAGAAGACACTGTGTTACTGCCTCTTTTAGTTTGCTGTGAGGTGGAAACTGTCAGTAAAATGGCCAAGAAAAGCTTCTGCTTGCAAAGGACAGGATGTTTGCACTGTCAAGATCAAGACAAGGAGAGCATTGTGAATGTGTGTAAGGCAAAAAGCTGTGAGGAATGCTGGTAAAAGTCTATGCTAGTGAAGAGAGGTTTAAAAAGATTTACAGTTTAAAAGTTTTTGTACAGTTTAACTTATGTGTTGAAACCTAGTGTGAAAGACTTAGTTCATTTAAATAATGTATGAAGGCACATTTAACCTCAGATGTAATCTCTGTCATGTACTGCACTGTCTTGCCTGTAGGATGTTCTTTCTTGCCTTTTTTTTTGTTCTCTCCCTTGATATGCTGAAACAAAAATAGAAAACCTTCATGCATGAAAAATGAGATCCTGAGAGGGCCTGGGTCTTTCCATTAATTTTCAGCTCAGAAACCAAACCTCTTTCCTCTTTTGACTGCTCATGCTATCTTCTCCTATGTCCCAGTTTGCTTTCTGCACATGCTGCTCTCTATTTTGCAGGTCTAGATCCAGGACACTTAGTCAAGTCCAGAGTTAAAAAAGTGTGTTAATACCTGCTTCAGTCTGACTTTGGACTTAGCAGCTCTGACTTACTGCTAGTGCTCTTTTTTTCTCCCAGTGGTTGGTGAGGGTGGCAGCAGTTTTACCAATACAATTTGCTGAAGTTACGTGTAGCTGTGGTGTTTTCTTGCACTGGAGACCAGAATGGTGCATTTAATATCTTTGCTGCCTTTCATGAGCTTTTCTTCTGTAGACATGCAGTAATCTCAATTAATTTACCCTTCCAGCAGTGGCTGGTGTTAACAGAGATTTAGGCTACAGAGCAACTGTGCAAGTGTTTGTATCATGAAGAGATAAGGAGGGGTATATCCTTTCAGCAGCAGGCCATGGTTTATGTATGAATATATTATATATATATATATGTATATATAATATATATATAATATAATAATATATATAATATGTATGAAACTATAGTCATATATAGAGTGATATGAATATAGTAAGCATAGGTGCAAGATTTCATTTTGGAAGTATTTAAAATAAAGTCTTATGTTCCAGAGTAAGTGTGTCTGACTCTGCCATAGTCTCTGTGGTCTTTTGGGTTTTACTGCATGTGTTTGAGAATGTCTGCTCTTGTTCACGGTACCAGTAGAGCAATTCACATCTCTAGGCCCAAATTAAACAAATGATGCAGTCTTAAATGGACACATCCTGCTATTTATAGAGTACACTGCTGAAAAGTGTGTCAGACACAGATATGATGAATAGCAAAGCAGTTCTTCCTGTAGGAAGTATTGTGATGGAAGGATAATGTGGGTAGGGACTTAAGAAGTGCACACATGCTCAGAGACAGCGTAGTATAATATGTTGTAGAGGATGGAAAGGCAGGAACAGGGTCATCAGTACTGCCAACTAAAGCAGATGTTGCCTTCTTGGAGCAGGTCACTGTTTCAGAAGATCTCAGCTGCATTTTCATCTTAGAGACTAAATGCCCAATGTTGAACTTTTAGTGCTAGTTTTTTTGCTGCCTCTTTCTGAATGCCTTCATTTTCATTATCATCATCACCATCTTCCTCGTATGAATCAAAACCAGTTCAGTCTAGGGCAAAGGACAGAAAATCAGTTTAGTACTTGGGCATACAATCTTATAGATAGATGAAGTGACTGAGATCTTCTGGAATGGTGATCTGCTCCAGAAACCAACCTCTGGATAATGATCACAATGCTCCTGGTCCTGCTTCTTCATCCTCTGCACCATATACTGTCCCTGGATTCTTAGACTGTATGCAGTTCATAAGTCCCTGCCCACATCTTTCCTACCTTACAAAATTTGTTTCACTGTCCATAAGACTTAGTCACTGCATCAGTAATCTTGAAGTCTTGCTTCTCTTGCTGTGCTCAGTCAGGTTAGGAGTGCCAGAACAATGAATAGGGAAGTGACAGATTGTGGGGGTATTGCTGCACTATGTGCATTGAATTAAAATATGGATGTGTTCTGAAGTGATGTAAGCCTATGACTGCTGTCTGAAAGGCAGCATGGAAAGTGCAGCAGTAGCTGTGTAATACTGGGTTCTAATTTAGATACTAATAGGAACTTAAAACCTTTTTTGATACATATTTTAACCTTGTATTTAAAGTGCACATTTTAATTATTGTCTCTTTCATGTTGGAGAAAGTTTAAAATGAAAAATTATGAAGGCATCACAGGTGTTTTGCATTTTCACAGCTTCTTGAATAACCTTTAGACAAATTTAGAGCTGTCTATCCAATTTCTTTGTGTGTGTAGTTTCTTAGAATGTCAGCTCTGCCTGGAGTGTCTAGAATTGTTAGCTGTAATGGAAGGTGTGTGCTTTCATTGAAATTTTTATTTGACAAGAGGCTTGCCATGACAGAAACACTTGCTCTAGGGTAACTGTAACTGAGTTGCTTGTAGGCAAGACCATATTCATGAAGTACTATACTTGATTAAACCCAGAATGGTTGGGCATAGTAATTAGTATTATTTTTTTATCTGTTTGTAGAAGAGAAATCTGGACCTTAACTTGTATGTTTTCTCCTTTCTCCACTTTTGTTTTTCTACATCTTTACTTTCTCAGTCCCATGGTTCTCTTCTTCTTCCACTCTCATGCTTCTCTTTTCACATCTTCATCTCTGTGCAGTTTCCTTCCCAGTCCTTTATACTCCAGCCTTGCTCACATATGAACATATGGATCTCAAAAGTTCCTGTTTCTGCAGCCTTTGTGGAACTGACTGTAAAACATCAGATATTCATACAAATAACTAGTCTAATATTGCATGATAAAGGAGATAGTTCCATGGTACTCAAAGGATTTAGTGGAAGATTTTCTTTACATAGATTATGAGAATGATAAGATGCTCTATTACAAAAAAGCAGGAGTTTCTAGGAGGGTTTGAGTGGGTTGCAGGATAGGGAGGGTTTGTCATAATCAGGTATGTAGACTGCTTTTTTTAGTTGGGGGGGAAGATACTTTTGACTTAGGAAAGGATAAATAAGCTGGAAGTTTCTCTTTCAAGTACAGTTTGTTAAATTTTCATGTGATAACTTTTCATCAGTCTGAAACACTAGAAAAAGGCTGCTTTGACTGTCTTCCCTTCTGAAGACATAGTGGATTTGAATGACCACTTCAGGATTAGCAACGATACCTCTAACCTGAAAATCCCTAGTATTAAGCTCTGTTATAAACCATATTGTAGAGACTCCAGCAGGATAGTGTCAGTAATTTATAAGCTATATGATAATTTTTGCTGGATGCTTTAAAAAATGCTGATTTTGCATGCTTTTGTGTACCTTGAGTAAGAGCTTAATACAACTTGGGTTCATTTAGTTGTTTGTTCTAGATAGAGCTAATAAAAGTCTTCAGAGTTGGAGTAAGTTTTTGTGGAAAGCATAAAACTATATATTAACTCATTACAGACATTAAAACACCTGAATATGCAACTGTGGAACTATGGTTTTAGACTTTAGAAAGTTATGCATCTGCAGTTGAACTTTGAAATAGAGAATTACAAAATAGAGATATAATCTAGATAAGACAGTAATCTCAAGTACTTAGGTTTTAAAATTGAACATGACAGTAACATTTTTCCTAAATCTGGAATCTTAATCCTGTAACACTTACTCCTGATACTGGGAAGAGTGAGAAAAATGGGGTTTGAGTATTGGTAATAAATGACTCATTTTGAATGAAGCATGATGATCAATTTAGACTTGCTTTCCAGCTGTTGAATTATTACTCCTTAAATAGTGACAAAATAGATACATGTTAAACAACATGATTTAGAAGTGTCTGCAAATCATATTCCTTGTTTAGTAATAATATTTTCTGTTTAGTATCTTGATAATCTACAGTATTTTCCCTTATCTTGCAGGTTCTTGCAACAATGGAACAACTAGAAAAAGTCAGTAGTTTCCAGGAGTTTGTCCAAATCTTCAGCCAGTTTGGAAATGAAATGGTAGAGTTTGCACATTTAACTGGAGATAGGCAAAATGTAAGTATTAATAAAAAGCTGTGAGTGGTGTCATCATTTGTATCTGATTCACTGGAAGATTTGGGTTCTTATGGGTTGATTAATTATTATAAAATGAAACAATTGTTGGCCTGGCTCTGAAACCTAACAACCTTGCTCCACCCAAAGGACATCTTTGGATTTTAAAGCTCAGCCTGAGAAGTATCACTGTGTTGTTTGATCTGCATATCTTCCAGAAGCCTGAATGCATGTTATTAGGCATGTCCTTTGACTTGAGTCAATCTTTTTGCTCTAATTCTGGCTTATTACTCTGGTAGAGAATTTGCCTGCTATTATTTGATGGAAACATTTGATGTTTGCACATAGTGAAGAGAATTGAAGACAGAGTAATTATTTTAGAAAACTCCAAAGAGATCCTAATAAAGCACTTGATTGTTTGGGGGGTTTTGATATTTATTTATTTATTATTCTGGAATATTTTTCTAGGTTTAGGTCAAAACCTTCTTATGTTAGAGTAATGTTTTTTTCCTTCTTGCATGCAGCTATTCTTTCAAAGCCTTTCATTTGTGCAGGAAGCTTTTTGCTGCTTTCATGTAAATAAAAGATTTGCTGAGGCTTAAGATTTCCACTGTGAGCTCTAGTTGCTTCCCCTTGGCAATCAAATCCTCCATTCAGAACTGAACCAGTGTCTGATACAGATATACAGACTCTTTAATATCCAACAAAATTCAGAATTCTATTTATATAAGCAATTGGCCAACCTCATGCATCTCCTTTTACTGCTGAGATGTTCCAAGTCTGCTAAGTACAAGCTCAGTATCAAAGAGTTCTGGAGGAGGTACACATAGTTAAAGGAAATACCTACTTGGAAATTAACTCCTATTTTTCCCTGAAATGTCTGTAGCAGTTGTTTCTTGGAAAGAGAAAGGTGCATTACTGGTAAATGAAACTCTTTTCAACTAGTTTTTATTTTCTACATTAATTGGTCTTTGGCTCTCCCCTCCTTGCCTCCTTGACTCTTTTGGAAAGAGTGTTTCCTAACACTCTTTAAATTGTGTCAAGACTTTCCTGATATGCTCAGTTTACAATGTGTAGGCTGCTATGTGGCATTGTTAGTTTTACTGGGAGGAAACATCCCTCAAAGTATTTTTCCTTAGTATAAATATAGTAAATGTGTTATAAGCTGTTTGAGTGTGGTCAGATTTATCAGCATGTCATGTCAGAATTGCAGAGGTGAGCTGGTTTGGGGTTTTTTGGTGGCTTTTTTTTTTTGGTTTTGATCTTAAAATTTTTTTGTAGTTGCTAAATAAGATCAAAATATATTGCTGCTGTGATTTATCCAGTTTTGTTGGGTTTTTTTGCTAATCTAGGGTAAAATAGAGTTAATTCCATCCTGTAAACTGATTAATTTTCAGCTGGTCTCATTTGTTGCCTATTTTAACACTCAAATAGCACTCTGCTATCTTTGTGACCATGGAGAAGATCTTAGTTGTAGCTTTGTAAGTTCTTCCTCTTAGACCCTCTCACATGTTGAGGGATTCATGTCTTGCCCTCTTCCCTCCCCTCTACCCCCATCCCAATTTGGACTCTTAATTTTTCCCTTTTAATAAGCTTTTCATCAGTGTTTGGTCTGGATTTGTTTGGCTTTGCAGGTATATCCCTCTCTGTGGAGAGTTCTTGAAAAGTTTCTGTACTCAATGCATTCCTACAGAGGAATTGCTTTTCTTAGCCTGTTACAATTTTATTACTGGTGTGTAGTAAATAATGCTCAAATATATGAAAGATTTATTTTACTTTTCCTTCACTGCAGTACACCATTTCAGAAAATATTTTTAGTCCATTATTGGTTTACCCTCATTTTTCTGTTTTATGAATAATGCTACATAATAAATAATGCTATGTGATAAAGATAGCAAAATTAGTGACAGTTTACATAACACACTTTTTATGTCTGAGAACTTACTTCTTTGAAATCTGAATTGAATAGAGCCAAGAATAAATGCATAAATTAAAATCTGTCTGAAAAGCAAGTTCCAGAACATGAGTTATGCTAAAAATAACACTTGTCAGACATAAAGAAACCTTCTCACAACCCATCCATCTGCAAGAGTTTCCTTTTTCCAGTCTCACAAGCATTTTAGGTGCTATATAATATTCAGGTCATTTTCTTTGGTGTTTAGGATTTGAAGGATGAGAAGAAAAAGGCTAGAATGGCAGCATCTAGGGCTGTTCTTGAGAAGTGCACCATGATGCTCCTAACTGCTTCAAAGGTGAGTGAGTATGCATGCTCCTACACAACTTGGGTAAATCACAGAGTCTGGCATCTGGCAGGATAGCTGCCTCTTCTTTCTCAGCCTCACTTTATGCTAAAGAAGAATGTAAGAGTAAAGAAATGAGTAGAGGAAAGTCTTTAT
The DNA here is from genome assembly GCA_013399015.1 of Galbula dea. Classification (NCBI taxonomy): domain Eukaryota; kingdom Metazoa; phylum Chordata; class Aves; order Piciformes; family Galbulidae; genus Galbula; species Galbula dea. The sequence goes on along the minus strand of VWZX01001366.1, from coordinate 132,301 downwards.
ATTCTGAGTAATGTTATGAATTCTATTTCACACAATAGCAGGTTAATAGAAATAATATATTATATTCTAACACATTCTTTAGACTTGCCTTAGCAGGAAGCATTCATTTTACTATACTGCATTGGTTCTCCTTCATAATACCTGCTTTGCTTTCCTTAAAAAGACTTGTCTGAGGCATCCAGACTGTGAATCTGCTCGTATAAACAAGGATGGAGTGTTTCATAGGATGAGATTAGCTCTGGAACAAGTCATAGAAATTGTAACTGACTCTAGACCAAATGGAGAAAATGAAATGGCCCCTATCAGCATATATTCTGGCATCAAAGAATTCAAGGTAAGAGTAGAAATGGTATTTCTTTCTACAGTCTAATAAACTACCTCAAAACTGAAAAACTTGAATTCCAAATGCATCTTTTTAGCAGTGTTAACTTATATGATCTCCTGAATGAGAATGTGTTCAGAACTCTAATTTTTGAGGTAATGCATTAAAGTTCAGTAAACATAAGTATCTGGAGACAGATAAGAAATTAATTAAAATAGTTGTTGAAGAATTCATGCTTTGTAATTGCTAGTATTTTTAAAACTGCACACAAGTATTCATCCAGACATTTAAAAGATCTGTCATTCAAAGCTAATGTTATGAATTGAAATTGTATCTTGTAGATCCATTGATTTGTTTGTGGTTTTGGGTTATTTTTCCTGGTAAAGGCTTTTCTAAATGATTTGTTTGTGTTTTTGGGGTTTTTTTTCCTGATAAAGGCTTTTCTAAATGTCATACTCAGTTAAGAACAGTTTGTGAACAACCATTTATTATTTCTTTGGAGTCTTTTCACTGATTTCTACTATTATGATTTTTATTTATTTTCTCCCCATTTAGAATTTGGTTGAAATTTTTGTGAAGTGCCTCCAAGTGGTCAATTTGCTACATGTACACTTTTAGAAAAATGCTCAGATTATATGGACACAGAGAGATCAAACAAAGCCTCAATAAATGGTTAATTTCTGAAAATCACTGAACTTAAAACCTTTTTGTCAGCAGTAGAACATTAATGTATTTGCTGTTATTTCTGATGTGACCAGTAATTTTCTGATTCTATTGTTACATTAATGTAAAAAAGCTCTGAGGAGAAAAATAATGTAAAATGATGTGATTTCTTTCTGGATTTGCATCATAACTGTCTAACCACATGCATTCTCAAGGAGCTGATGTGTTTCTTTTTCAGAATAAGGTGGAGGGTCTTCGTGAGAACCTTTATTTTCTCTCAAAAGAGAATCTTTCCACAATGCTGGAAGTTATCCTGGAACACACAGAGGACTTCACAGACTCTGCCTATACCAGTCATGAGCACAGAGAACACATTTTGGAGCTGTCTAAACAGGCTAAAATGGAACTAGAGCAGCTGGTTTCAGTGTGGATGCAAGCTGTAAGAGCTTTTTAGAAAAGTAAATCTTTCCATGTCTATTTTGGAAAGAAATTTTTAATGCAGTGTTTCTTCTGGTCTAGGAAGAGAGAACTCTGTGTATTCCTCTCAGCGAGAGCTGATCAAGGAAGCCAGAGTTTGTTATGTGCTTCTGCAGCTTCAATATTTTTGGTCCTCCCCTTACCCCAGTGGTATTGCTTCACTGATCCTTTGATGGTTCAATTAGACTACTTGTAGCTGTAGACTAATTTTAATGAATGTGTAAGTGGAAAAAAGAAGGTGACTAGAAGTATCATTGCACAGTCTTAAACAGTTAGGTCTTTTGATTGAGAAGTTCAGATACTTCAGTTACAGGCATTTACTTACAGTTACTTACAGGCATTTTTTGTTTGTCCTTTTTACAAAATCTAAATGATGGTAGTTTTACTTTTTGCAGAAGAAGCACATTAAGCCTCCCTCTGTTATTTGTCTTTTCTTGTTGCTTGAAGATGGCAGAAGATACATGCAAAAGCAGGAGAAAAAGCAGTGATGGAAAATGCAGTTCCTGGTTCTGATACTGACTTACTTTTAGTCTTGTTCCTTGGGAAACATATAGCATAAAATCTTACAAATACTATGAAATATGGCAGATGTGTACTCATGTAGGGTACCTACTTTACTGAGTGCATTACTTATAAGAAAACATTTTTATTTGTTTTCTCCTCTTTGAACCAGATGCTGCAGTCAGGTGTTCTTAGTGCAGTAATCCAGTTTGAATTGAATATAAATCTTATTAGTCATGCAGACTGTTGTTATTATAAAGAAGACACTTATGGAATGTTAATTGCATAGAAGGAGCTAAAAGTGTATTTAGCTTGGTGTGGTGGTTAGTCTTGGTAGGCAGCTGTGTAAGCACTGCTCAGTAACAGCTAACATATCCACACTGTTTTAATCACAATTGTAAAATAGCACCACATCAGATATTATGAAGAAAAGAAATTCTGTTTCAGCCAAAACAAGTACAGTTGGGTATTTCTAACTTCTGTTACTGGTGGAAAATGATTGCCTGTAAATAATTTACATGCTACATTTCAGGTGCTAGAAATGAGAGCCTAGTACAAGACTATGAATATATATATATATGATCTGTGAAAATACTTAGGCATGCACCCTAACCCTAACCCTAACCCTAATATTAAGTATTTTTATGAATAAATAACCCAGACTAGCTGTGACTGAAAACAGAGTAAGAAGGTAAAACAGCATCAGATCACTGATGCTTCAGCTCAGCAGCTTCCTTGGAGGCGAATGTTTTCTGAGTGACTTAATGTAATTCAAGTGGGATTGTTTGTTTAAAAGAAAATGATCATGCCTTGGAGAAATGAACTGGGGATATTTAGAGCTCTTAGAGTGCCCAATTATTTCCTTTTCCATTTGTCATATTTCCTTTTAGCAAGCAGAGTAACTGAATCTTCAGTGAAGAGTGTATTTTAAAATAGAAGTGTTTGGTGTGTCTGGTGGCTTAGGTCAAGTCTAAACTAGACTACATCATTGGTCTGCTCTTTTTTGTATTATTGTATCTTAATAAAAACTAACTGAAGCATGAGGGATAATGTAATACTGTTGATGGAATTTTAAATGGTTCTGAAATCCTTCCTGTGTATGTTTGATCAGAAGATCACAAAGTTGCTCTTAGAAGGAGCAAAAATATGCACATTAAGTAAGTAGAAGAAATAAGAAGGATATTCTAATCAGTGTAAAACATTATGCTTTGTGTATTAAAAGGGTTTTTGTGATGTTATGTTTTTACACAAATTACTTAAAGAAAAGCTTTAAATTTGAGGGACTTTGAACTTTTGAGCTTTGAGACCTAGAATAGATGATAATACCTGGGAAAATGACCATATTGGCTTGAGTGGATTTTTTTCCTTTAAATAAAACAGAGCATATGCATGTCCATACATACACACATTTTGTATGTGTATGCTTGTGTTAATTAGACTCAAAGGGGCTAATTTTTTTGCAGCTGTGGCCATGTTAATGGTCCCAGCTAGGATAATTCTTTCCAATATATCTCAGAATGCAAAATCTCCCCTACTTAACTCTTTTTCCAGTGTAAGTCTCTTGATGTTTGAGTTGGTCCATAGACAGATGCTATTGGCAGAAGTGAGAGCTGTGTCTTGAAGCTACCTCAACAAAATGGTGTTAGCTCCTGTACTTGTTTAAATTAGACAATGATCTAGAATTTTACAAGTACACTTTAAATAACATTTTTGTAATTGAATATAGAACATTCAGTATAGTATTTTAGGTACCACTTCATTTAAAAACTGTTTATATCTGGAAAAAAAAAACATAATTGAAAAATGCCTTAAGCTCTTGGTCTACTTTAGGATGTTTAGAAGATTTTTGGAAGTTGTGAAGCTTAAGGAAATTTTTTTCCTGAAAAAAATCATTAAAAAAATTACTGTTGAACAGTATTTTTAGATTTGATTTGGTGATAAATGTTTCTAAAAAAGATTTTTTTCAAGTAGAATATACACAGGATGTGCAAATAAAAACATTAACATCTAGAAAGAAAAGGCTGTCTTCTAAAGTAACTTGAAGTAATGACACATGATGTGAAGGTGGGATTTGCTGTTTTTCTTGTGTAATGTTTTGCTGGTTGCTTTCTTTGGCTTGTAGCAAAACCAGAAGACAAAGGATGTCATGGAAGACTTGGAAGTAGCCATTTTGAAAACATGCCAGTGCATGAATGAACTTAAAAGAGAGGTAAGTCTAGTTTAAGCAAGAATAATCTGAGTAAAAGCTAGAATTTCTTACTTCCTATATATGAAGTTGTAAAATAAGATTCTGTACCCAAAAGGGTCATTATCTATTATAGAGAAGAGTAGCGAAATCAGAATTACAACAGGGAGCTAGTATGCAGTCATATTCTGTGTCCTTACTTGAAACTGATTAGAAATCTGCTTTTATACAGATTTTTTGGCTAACTCTGACAATGATGAAAAAAAGACAGGTGTTTGGAAATGAGTACTATATATATAATCATTGTTTTAAATGTAAAGGCTAAACTTGCCTTGGGGATGCATGCATCGCTGTTTTAAATACTTTTTATTGCAGTCTATGCTTAAATGAATAACTTACAGTTGTTCTTTGTTTGTACTTAATCTGTTCTAGTGATTTCTATAGCAGAAATGTGTTATGGCAGTTACTTGTGTTCAGGTGTTTTTGAAGACAGTTGGCAACTGTGTATGTGCCTGTTTTAAATCATTCTTTTTCTGAATGCAAGCATACTGATATCAGCTTACATACACCTACGAGAGAGATGCCTTATTTCCTACTCACCAAGGTCCTTCACCCCCATTAGTGCATATCACTTCTACCTTGTCTGTTCCACAGATTTGAGCCAAACACAGAACTACTAGCTTCAGGCAGCTTCCAAAATGTTTGTAAAGCATTGAGATATTTTTTTTTCTACTGCTTCATATTATCGTTCCTTTAAACAGATGGAGAAATGAAGACTAAGGACAATGAAGGTTTCAGTACTAGGCTACACAGCAGTGCAAAGATGTGAGAGCAGTATGATGAAGTTGCTTAGACTGAGCTCTCAGCTGCTGTAACTGGAAAACCAAGTGTTCAAAAAAAAACCTCAGGGTGCATAGTTTTTAACAGAGGCAAACCAAGCAAATTTGTCTTCCAGATTATCATTCCTGCAGCATTCCTGAAGATATGAACAGTGCTTTGAATCTATTTTCATTTGCAGTTGACTGCTTTGCACTTCAGCTCTTAGGTAGTGTGTTTGGCTCCCAGAAAATGGAGGTTACATAACTTGTGCACTCTAATAGTTTTTAATTTTGTCACCATTTTGTAAGAAGTTAATAACAGAGCTTTTCTCTGCCTTTAACTGCAAGATCATAGAATGGTTTGGGTTGGAAGGGACCTTACAGATTATCTAGTTCAAAACCCCAAGATCATCCTTTTTGAGTGCTGAAAGAGGAGGAAGCATTCCCAGTCCAACTAGTATATAACTATGTAGTTGCATAGATCATAAAGCCAAAGGTGGCTGAAATACAGTATGTGGAAGAATCATTAATATATTGTATTTTCTTGCACCTCTATAAATGTAAGATAGCAAATTGCCCTGCCTAGAGGTTTCTATTTATGAAAATGTCATTCAGCAAAGACTACATCTTTACCACTCTCAAGTTAAAGAATTTTGTTAGGTGACAAGAGCAGAAAATTACCTTCTGTGAACCAGCTAACCAGAGGTGGTATAAAATACAAAATAGTGTTTTACCTGTGCCCTGTGATGTAGCAGCATATTAAAAGCAGGGCAGGTGAATATGTAGGGTGCTGGTTTAGAAATTGTGGAGCAAGTTGAGTGGTTGTAGATTGCTAAACAAACAAATCCCATTATTTGCTTTGGTGACCTGTACAGTAAGGAAAGCTTGTTTACTATGAGCTTTTTTTAAAATGCATTCATGCTACTTGTAAAATTAAATTTAGAGCATTATGCCATTATCCTTGTTCTCTATGTAGTGATTGTTTTGATCCCAGAGCAGCCATACTTCTGTACATGACTGAGAAGGACTGTCCTGTCAGTCTGACTTTGGTTGCTGCAGTGTATCACTCAGTAACCAGGATCTCTATTGGTGAAATTCAAGTTTTGTGACTCTATAAAAGGTTTTTGAGAGCCTGGGTGCTGAGAACACAAGACTTCCCATCTCTGTCACTTTATGGAAGAAACAAAAGTTATATTCCCTCCTTGAGATGATTTTCCTCCTCATGATCAGAGACAGCATTAAGTGGAAGTAAGTTTCTTTTTTGAATCAGGATGAAAAGAATCTCTAATGAAAAGGTGACTTCTGTGTAGCCTATATGTAAGAATTGCCAGTTCCTGCTCTAACACTGCAAACCTTGTAGATACTCTTTCTTCAAAGCTGACTTCATTTCTGAGATTAGTATTTTGTGCTAATTCTTAATGGCATGTGAGCAACACTATAAAAATACTTTATAACAGGTTGTCATGGCCTTTTTTTTCCTCTACAAAACAGTCACAGCAAGTTTTGAGGTAACAATTTGTGTTTCTTTCATGAAATAGAAAAAAATCCACACATCTAAAAAAAGCCCCTTAATTCTGGACTGCACAGGAAGCACTGTAGAGAAAGAGGTAAAAAAAGGTAGAATTCAGAGGAATAAAAATACATACAATTCTAGTAAGCATTCTCTTCTCTACAGATTCAGAGTCCATCAGTGCCACAAATTCAAGCTCACTGCATTCATAAGAACTTGAAGAATAACTTTCTTCTTAAACAGCCAAGCTGTCAAGGGTTAGAGCTGGTCCAACCACTAATCCAGTGACAGTTTTATGTTCAGGGCAGTCCAACAAAGTAACTGTAATATTACAAGACTCACAATAGTGTTATGAGTATAAGAATGCTCTGCTGTTTCTAAAGAGGTTGCTATTTTGTTTTTACCTATGGTTTGAAAATGGGGCTGTTTACAGTGCATAGGTAAACCTACTATGACTAGTCAGTAGAACTAGCATAGCAGCTGCCACTGATAGCTGTTGTCATGCAGAGTCCTTCACAGCACAATTTCAGCAGATCCATGGGTCTGAACATGTGTCTGGATTTAGTGAAGTGTTTCAAGGGGAAGCTTCTCCTTGCTTATTGTGAGTGTAGAGAAAGTATCTAGGACTTCTCCAAGATTCACCTCTGGCTTCAGTTTCCTTGCAAAAAGATGCTTTTTAATTTTCTAAGGCTCTGTCACAAGCTGATTGTATTCAAGCATTTTTGTGTCACTGAGAATTCAATTTATTCATAAGAACTTAATTTCTAATATGTTACAAATTCAGGAGCTGTGTGGCTTCAGTCTGAGTCACACAGTTTAATGTGTGTTCTTCATGAGGAGTAGCCATTGTGTTGTGCTGATACTGAACTTGATGTCACACAGATTCACACCTGGTTTTTTCCTAGCTGTAACATTATCAGAAAGCAGCAGTGTAATAACTTCATATCCTCATTTTACCCAGCTGCTCTTTTGTTTCTCTCCATATTTGGTTCTGGGGTGTTTATTTAGAGTGCAGTGGATTTTATCTTGGTATTTTGATAGTAACTGAAGAACTAAAATCCCAGATAATATGCAGGGTATACCTGAGCTTTCATGATAGTAAATTTTTTGTTTTTTGGAAAGCTCAGTCTGTCTTTTAAGTTTATTTGACTTGCTACTGGACAAGTTTTTTCCTTCCAAAGTTTATTTCTCCTCCTTCTTTTAATGCTACTCAAGGTCCACAGTGCAGCAACGTCTTTGGCAGCAGATCTGCTAAAATACCATACAGATCATCTGGTTCTCAAAGCATTAAAAATCACAGGAGTAGAAGGAAATCTTGAAGCTGTAGCAGAATATACTTGCAAGCTATCAGAGCAGAAAGAGCAACTTGTTGAGGTAAGTTCCTGGCTGCTTTCATTTTGGAAGGCACTTAGAAATTCTGAGTGTCCAGGTTTGTCTCAATCTCTTTTTTAGGAAGGCTTTGGTCCATGGTTTTCAATTTTTTCTTTTATTTTCCCAGTATACTATTGAATTTTGTATTGTTCTTGGTAGAGTCTGAGCCAGAGGTGTCACTATGGCATATAGTTATTATAGAAGGGACATAGAGTCATAGTCAGTTCTCTTCCTGGATCTAGACTTTGTATGTATATGCTGGAACTAAAATATTCCTTAAGAAATAGGTTTCTAGATTCAAGTAGAAATGATAAGCCTTTTTCTTTCAAGTGGTAGGTATCCAACAACAGTTGAATCCAAAGACACATTTTAAGAATGCTGGGAATGTAAGGTTAAGTTTCTTAATGCAGTGAACTTGACTGTTTTGATCTGAAAGTGCCAGTGTTCCTTCTCAGCCTGGAGTTTGCTTTTAATCTTACTTAAAAAAAAAATAAAAATTGTGCTTACTGTGAAAGGGAAAACTATATTTTTCCCTAAATTAATTTGACACTGATTTGCTCAATGATAATTCAGTCCCCTGGGTGATGAGAGCCTAAATCTTCCACATGGTTGCCAATTGCTGAGTAGGCCTGCTCTGGTGAAGTCATTTATGCTACAATTTTTCCACATTCTGTAGGTGTCTGATTACTTTCAGGTTTATTCAGTAATAAATATGTGAAATTGTTACTTTGTTTTTATTTTTTCAGACTTTTCTTTCTCTTGATCATTTTCTACACATTCAAAGTCAGCATTTAGCCCATTATGGTTTTTTTTTTGTAAATGCTCCCTGAGAAACATCCAGCTGTGTGGTCCCTAATATGTTTTTGAAAGGACTGTCAATAACTTTGTGTGTGTGTTTGTACACCTTTTCTCACTCCTATTGGAAACATAATTTTTACTCTTCTCTTCTCTTGAAATTTATCCAAATGGTTTAGATGTGTCGCTTACTGAGGCATGTTTCTGGAACTGAGCCCCTCGAGATTACCTGCATACATGCAGAAGATACCTTTCAGGTCACTGGCCCACAGGTATGTTTAGCTTTCATCTGGCCACTTCTACTGGACATAAATCAGTAAAAATTTCTCTGAATTTTTTGGAGACCTAATGTTGAACTGTTTAAAGCAATTCTAAGGAAGCATTGCTCTTTAATGTTGAGCAGTAGCTAGAAAATGCTCAAGGAAAGCCATCAAGCCCGAAATGTCAGGTGAATAAATTTACAAAGACACAGTTGCAGTTTTTGTGGTTTGCCTGTGAAGGCATTTGTGAATTTATGTGCAACACTATGTACTAGGACTTCCAATAGCAAATACTTTGTTCTCTGTCCAGATAATTTCTGCTGCAGAAACACTGGCATTACATCCATCTAGCAAGATTGCAAAAGAAAATCTTGAGGTGTTCTGCGAGGCCTGGGAGTCTCAACTGAGTGACATGTCTATGTTGTTGAGAGAGATCAATGATGTGTTTGAAGGAAGAAGAGGTAAGAGTGCTGTGTAGAAATAGAAAAATGTAGTTTTCAAAATGTCTAGTCTTAAGAATTTTAAGTGTGATTTAGGAAATGCTGTTTTCTTAAGAGAAGAACACAATGAACAGTCCCACATCCTGTAGAATATAGGTGGCAATACACAAAGAAGTTGATTTGGTTTAGATGTTGAATTAGGATGTTTATTGCAGTTTTGGTTTGGGGTTGGTTTTTTTTTTTTTCAAAGAAAAGTGGTCAAAAATTTAAAGGCCTGATTTTCAAAGAAAAATGGTTAAAAATTTCAAAGGCCTGATTTGTGTAAATTTAGTTCCATTTAACTCTCTGCAGTGTGATTAGTTCCACCAAAATCGAATGGAACTATTCAAAGAACACAAAAGTATTTGACACAGCTCTTTGCCAGCAATGTCCAAATATTAGGGGTGGGTATAGCATGTTCACCCTACCTTCTAGTTTGTCTAGGACATGCCAGTTCATGACAATCAAGATACAACTTGAATCATGTGACATGCTTAAATCATTTCCTGTATTTTTGGAAAATACATATACACATATATATTCTATACTGTCAGTTTGTCTTGTATTTACTTCATAATGTAGTGAATGTAGTTATTTGATTTTTAAACTGCTGTCCTTTCTCCTGGATGGAATATCTGATGACTCTGCACAATCTTGGGATATTTTCTCTGGTTGGTAAGTTTATTGGTATTTGTACAACATGTAGAAGAAAATCTTAAAATCTTAATTAAAAAAAAACCCCAGAAGTCTGTGTTTACTTATAGCATAGGGTAATTTACCTTTAAACTTGAAGCCATTTTATTTTTCATTTTTATCTAGCAGAATTTTTTGTCCAATGATGTCTGTAGTGTAGCCCATTGTACTTCTTGCACCGATGTATTTGTTTCAGTCTGTAAGGTGTAATTGCATTCAGATAGAATGTAATATATAATAATGAATGTCTTGTATTTTTAAGAAAATCACTCAGGTTTGAAAGTTTAGATTTAGTTAAATACAAGGACTTTTTTTTATCTGAGATACAGTAAAAGTAAACCCTTATTCAGGTTAGATGACACAAATGATATTTCATCTTGCTATTGATGTGAGACTTACTTTCATTTAGAGCTTATTTTGTCAGTTTAACTTTCTGTACTTGCTCAGGTTTTTGTGTAAGCAGTACTTTTCTGCCACCTGTATTGTGAGGACAGTAAACAGCCAACCACAGGACAGTAGTATCTGAAATTGTTGCTGCTAGTTGCCTGATGAATGTGTGTCTGAGCCTGAAGACTTGTAAAAAGGAAAACATACACTGAAATTCAGAGTGAGTTTACAATAATTGTATGTAGAGCAGGTTACTATGAATTTGAAATGTTTGAGAAACACATGGTTGTTTTCCTTCTTGTTCTTTCACCTTGATCTGGAATGCCATATAAAGATGTGTAGCAGTCAGAGATCCTGTTTATGGGCCTTTTGGTAGGGTTTTTTTGTTTGGTTTGGGAGGCCAGGAGTATACTGGCTTTCTTTATACATAGCATTAAATAGTATAAAGCAACTTTAATTACAGTATTACTCTAATATTAATGTGTTACAGTAAATTTGGAATTTGCAGGGTTGATCATGCAGTATCTGATTTTTTTCACATTCATACAATGTTCTGGCAGGGTTGAATTGATAACCTTTTCATATATTTATATATATGTGTATTTGCATACACATTTATATTACTCTATTAAAAAATAGTAATATGAGAATCACGCAGCCACAGCAAAGCATATACTTGGCTCTCCAAACAAACAGTTTCTGAAGTGCTGTGGCAAATTCCCAACCTCTCATGTAGGTAGTAACTTTCTCTTCTCTTCTGGCTGTTGACAGCAGATAACACCCATTTTCCACAAGTGGTACTTTTCAATTTCTTTAAAGCATCATTTCGCAAGGCAGCCCAATGTCATGGGTTGAAAGAGAGAGAAGAGAATGGGTAGGTGTTGCTGAGCATGTTGGAGGCTGTTGCATGTGTTGGCCTGAGTGCTTTGAAAACTGTCTTCTCCTGTTTGACATGGACAGATGAGTCTATTGTTAGCATCTCTCATTTCCTCAGTCTTTTTTTCAGCATAAAGTATTCTGATACCACCATTGGTGAGATAGTAAATGTAGCTTCTGTTCTTTGTTTGCTCTTAGGTCCATTAAGTCTCATATTTCCAAAATTACACTGAAGAAATCATGTTTCAGCTTCCCTTCTGTCATGGCCATGCCTAGAAAGGAACTTCTCTCTGAATCTAGATTGTTTCATTTTGACTGGCAGTTATCTTCTTAGAAATTATTTGATCTTCTGTATCCACCCATTTCTATGAAGTTTTCCTCTATATTGTGAGCTAATCTTTTTCTGTTTGCTTGTTTTCTCTTGCTGGACTTCAGAGTGCTGCTGCTTGTCAAAAAAAAAAAAGGGAAGGAAAAAATTTGACCCAATACCCTCACCTTTTTTTGCTTCCAGAAAATATCCCAAAGAAATACCCCAAAGTTACCTTGCCTTTCAACATATTTTCTCATAGAAAAACCAACTCTTAACCCAATAAATCAACTATTTGTCTGAGAAGGGATTATAAGAGTGGCATTCACAAAACATTTGCCTCCAAACAGAATGAAGTTTCAAAATATTTTATAAGATTTTATTCTTAGTGTAACTCATGATACTTGTCTTAACGTTGAGGTTGGTAAAAGTGTCTTTATTTTACAGACTAAAATGTAACAAGTGCTTTACTTCTAGTAGAATTGTGATTGTGTGTAACAAAAGATAGAATTGCAGTAAGAAGGTATATATTTTTTCTCCTCAGTTTAAAAACTTGTATTTTTGTACTACAAATTTAGATGTTTGGCTTTGTTAGAGAGTTCAGAATACAGCTTAAGAGGCAAAAGTTGAATGGTGACTAAATGTGCTGGACACATCAAATAAAAGAAGCATTTTTCTGATTACACTAGCTTCACAATATTTGTACTGATTTATTTATTTTACCTCCTTATCCAGTGTTTCTTTCCTATCAGCAAGTTAGGTATTTCTCATACTGAGGTTCAAAAGTTACATGGATAGAGAGCTAGCTTTAGCTTGGAAATGAAGCAATATATTACTCAATTTTAATGTAATTGCACCAGATTGTGCCCAAATTGAAATGGCCTTGTCTTGAGTGTGAGGATGCACCTGCACACAAGGCATGGGTGCTGTTGGTGAGCACACCACAGCCCAGTAACCCTCACGTGTATTTTGAAAATCTCTCTGTGCTATGAAGAACTCTACAGCGAGGTAGAGTTGGCCTTAGTTTGCTTAATCCTAAAACACCTTTTCATCCAACAGTGCAGAGGCCCATGCTGCACAGTGTTGGTGTTTGAAACATTGTGTGGCTTGTCTAGGCTGAGGAGAGTGCTATGCTCCTCTGGAGGGTGGTCCTGTCAGCTGGGAGATACCCTTCAGCCCATGGAAGCATCGGTTTGTTCTCAAAATTACTCCTGCTGGTTAGATACTTAACTTTGAGGCTCTTACTCCTTGAATCACCTAGTGAAAGTATGCCTTATTGCTCCAGTCTCCTGGGTGTCAGCCAGTTTCTTTTTTTTTTTCTTCAACTTCTTGGTTTCAACATAGTGGGGAAGAATGTCAATAATCAGTGGATTGCTCCCTTGTAACCTGGTCAGAGTGAAAGAATGAGTTATGAAGATAACTTCCTTTTCTGCCCTCCTCTTCTGTTTTGCTCACTTGATTTGAGAGGAGTTAAATGACCATGAGGGCTTGTGAAGGTGGTAGCTGATGAATAGGGAGTTTCAGAATTTAGAAATGAAGAGTTCTAAAAAGCTGGATGAAGCAGGGGTGCAGCCATCATACTCTCAGATAAGAAAGAGAGCAAAAGCGGGATTTAGAAATTGAAATAGGAACAAGTTGGAGGGGAAAACATGACTGGAACTACTGGAAAGTAGAAAATTGGAAGACAGAGGATGAATTATTAAAAATTAATTTAAAATGGAAAAACATGTTAGAGAAAACATTGGGAAAAACAAAGGTAGACTCGAGTAAATAAAAGGAAGATCATAATATGGCAAAAAGCCTTTCTCTGTTGTAGCAAAGATCTGACTTATAAACTAAGGAAATGAAATACCTGAAAAACTATGTATATTCTGTTAATGGAATCAAATTTTGTGACTATATTGATCTAATTAGTATTTTCTGATGCAGTAGGATTGTCTCCAGTCTGAGTTGATTTGTGCTTTTGAAAGGTCTAGTATCTGTGGATCCAGGGAGGTGGAATTTTTTTGTGTGTGTTTTGGGGTTTTTTTGTTGCTTTTGTTTGTTTGTTTTTCCCAAATTTCCCAAGAAATTTGAGATCCTTCCTCCTCTCTGAATATGGTCAGCAAGTAAACCTTGCAAAGCCAAAGAATGGTAATTGCTTGAAGAGCAAAACCATTTTTCTTCTTATTTCTTTTTACCACCTCTTTCCACTTTGTTTCCCTGATTCTGAATACCCACCTTGTGTGCACAAGTAGTGTGTCCTCTCAATATGCATTTGTATCCCATTTGTTATGTCAAAGTTTTCTGTGTTTGAACTCCCTTTTGTTTTACAAACATAGCACAAGTTTTTACATAGCACCAAGGAAATCTTTTATCCTACAGTATTTTAAACATGCAAGTTAGCTTTTGTTCTTGTTATGCCATATATGCACTTTAGCTGATGTGTTGACACATAGGATGCTGTAAATCACTTCTCATAATTTATATCAGTCTTTAGTGAGAGATCCTGCTTGGATGCATGTTTGGGCAATTAATATCTGAATAACTCTGCATTCTGAAAAACAAAAACCAAAACAAAACAACAAAAAGTAGGCAGCTTGTGCTCTTATAGCTCATTTTGTCTTTTGTGAAACTGGATAGGAGAAGGAAGAGGTGATCTTAGAAAGAAAGAATTAAATTTTCCATATTTATCAATAGGATTGAGGGGCATGTCAGCTTACTGAAACTTGTTTTTTAGGAGTCAGTTCCCTAGACACTGAGCTTATGATCTTTCTGTGGTGCCAGGAGATAAAGTGCATATTTTCAAAAGATCATGAATGCAGAGAACTATCTGCTGAGGACTCAGAATGGAATTTCTCTAGGAGCTGATAACAGAGGAAGAAATAGCAAATTTAAGGGGGTTTGTTGCTTGTCCTTTGTCTGTCAAGCTGCAAACCTGGTACAAATCCATTGTAGTAGCCCTTTGTTTCTTCAGGTAAAATCTATTTTTCACTATCTCTTAAGTTTTTAATTTCATTTTATTTAGCAGACTTTCCTCTCCTGATTCTATTGTAGTAAATCTAAGTCTTCATAGATAATTAAGTCTTCTGGTAATTGAAGCTCTAATCCCAGGCCTTTAGCTCAGGCACCATTTCCTCTTGCTGATAAACTTTTCTTATCCACTTTTAGGTAACACCTAAAATTTCCTCCATGTGTTTTGCTCAGATTTGGAAAAGCTGAGGCTCCTGGGGATATAAAATATAATTCAATAAGTGTGTATAATGCTGTAGAACATTGTTTGTTTTAAATACAGTGCACATGGGATACTTACAGTAGAATACAACCTTTACTATTAGCATTACCTAGAAAAACCTGCCTAGTTATTTCTCTCTAGTGCCGTTGCCTACTCCAAATTTTAGATCATCCAGCCTATGCCAAGAAAAGCTTTATGTGGAACTGTCATTGTACATTCTGTACTTCACAACAAAGTGAGTGCATGTAGCAGTAGCCACTCAGTCATTGGAGAGATTTTCCTCATTTGCTTGTGGATAGCATGCAGGAGACTAGAAATGTTACTGAGGGGAAACTATTCAGAGGAATTTTCTTCACTGCCAGCTGATGAGAGCTAAATAAAATCTGAACAGGACAGAGTTCTTGGCTTGCCTCTCTCTGGAAGCAAAAGAGAGAGAGGGAATCCTCTGCAAAATTCAAAGAGGAAGAATTACAGGTAAGTAGTTTGCTTTTATAGTAGTGCAACTTAAGGAAGTAAGAAGTAAGGCATGTGATACCATTGGTTAAATCTGGATACAAATTTTGGTGTAAATGTGTGTGTTCTTCATAGGAGAGAAGCGTGTCTACCTGTCACTGCCCAGACCAGGGGTAAGTTGCTTTTGGGGTTGTTTTATTTATCTGCTATTAACTAATTGACTTCTTTCCATGTCTCACCTCACTGAGGGCATCTTGGTAATGTGCATCCTGACTGCATGGCTAACAGTAAAATATCAAACTTTGTCCATTTATTAAATGAATAAGAAAGATACTGAAAACTAGGGGAACTAGTTACATAATAGGCTTTAATCTCTTCATTTGTATGGGAGGTTTATTTCCTGTTCATTAAGAGGACATTTTTAACCATGGACTTGACTTTCACACTAGATAATAAAAGATCATTGTTACTATTAAAACAGTAAGAATATGCTGCAACATACTGAAAATAAGTCTTGGTAATCTGCTGGGGTTTTTAACATTGTTGCCTGAGTTGATGTATTCAGAACAAATGGATGTGTTTGAGCCTGTTGTATGCTCTTCAAATAAAGAGGAGCTCTTCCATGAGCTTAGATGTTTTTAATGCAGAGAAAAACCCTACACCAAATGTCCAGGTTTAGTTGTGAGGTAATTAATATCCTCAGCTGACTATAATTGATATTCCATTGTTTTCTGTGTGCTAGGAAATCTCCTAAACCTTGTTAGTATGATGTAATCAGTCATTTGATTAATTTGCTACATACTACATTTTTTCATGGGTAGGAAAAAGGGGAAGAGTGATCTCAGAAGGTACAGTAATCTCTAGCTTGTTTCTTTCTCTCTTTGCTTTCTTTCCTTCACCTGGAGTGTTGAGGAATTTGAGTGTGAAATGATCCTGTCTCTATGTCTCCTGTTGTACAATTCTGTGACTTCAAACACAATATGCTACTTCTGACCCTTAATGAAAAAAGGCCATATATTATAAATCCAATCTGCAGATTTAAATAGACTGTGTTAGGCTGGATGAGCCTGGGTGAATTTCACACTTAAGGAACTAAATATTGAGACAGGAAAATAGGTTGGTTCAGCAAGTGTTGGTAGGGTTTTTGTCCCTCATTGATTTGACCAAGGCTCATAGCTTCTGAACTTCAGCCAAAATGTAGAGAAAAGTTGTTTGAAGACAGATTCCCACTTTTTGATTCATGTGCCTTTTAAAAACACTTTTAAGACAAAAGTTGTTCCCAGGATTTAAACAGCTTTGTTTTGTTGTTGTTTGAAAAGTCACTGCCTTCTTTTGAATTTTGCAAGATGCAGAGATTTGGGGGAGCTGGGATTAATATACAGTTTAAAAGTAGACAGAAAATGTAGATTGTGTCCATAAGACTGCAGAGTTTCTTCACATTTCTTTTCTTAACTGATGCACTAACCTTTGGAACTGCCTCTCTTCCCAGTGCTATGACTCTCAGTACTGCCTCTTCACTCCCTACTGCCATCACAGACATCTGCTACGCCTGGCTAATGCCCACGCTGTCCCTGCATAGAAGCCACACTGTTCTGTCGATTTAATTAGATTACATGTTTTGTTACATCTGTTTCATTGTGACTGTGCTGTCTGCTGGTAATGAGTAGCATTAGACCATGCCACAGTTGAGGACAGAGCAGTAGTGGTGATTCATGTGTGTGCTTATTGCACAAGTATATTTTTTCTCTATAGTCTTAGATGTCAAATCATGTTTTAAAAGTAGTGTAACTGCTTATCTGATTTTTACCAGTTCTCCAATTTCAGATAGAGTGAGTTCAACACTGGAATGGAGAAAATTACAAATCTGACAATTCTGAGGTTTCTTTACTTATGTGTGGATAGAAAAACTGACCTGAGCTGGTTTTCTTGAATACCCTTCACTCAGCAGCTTTAAATATTTGCCATACCTTGTAGCCCAAAGTTTGTGTTTACTCACAAATCTAGTCTGGCTTTGTGTTCCTTTCTTCAAGGATTCTGCCTTAAACCCAGGATTTCTTGAATTGCATCTCTAATACACAGTATGGTCAAACTTAAATGACAATTGGGAGTAGCAGTTCTTACACTTTTGGCTAAATCTTTAAACATGAGATCAGTAATTCTAGTATGTAGGCAGAATTACAGTGTCTAATCTGGGTTAGGCATTCATAAGATTCAGAATATTTTAAAATGTTGGGATGGGAAAAGAGAAATTGCATGAAAGCTAAACTGAATAGCAAATTGCTGTAGGAACTTCTGTAGTAGTGCTTATTTTTGCTCAGACTCTTGAAGTGAGAGAGAGAGAGAGACTGCACCTGGAGCTTATTTCTGATGCTGTTCACAATGAAGAGTACTTTTTTCTCACCCTGCAGGCATTACTGAGCTTAGTTTGCCCAGATACTGCCACTAATGAATAGCAGCTTTTTTCAGAGTCTCAGATAAGGATTTCAGCCCTGCACTCTTAATCATTCAGCATCCTCCAGTGGCTCACAGCTCTCCAAGTTGTGACACCAACTTTGTACTTTCCAGCCCTGGGCACTCCAGCACAGTTTCTGAATGTGGGAATGTGGACTGTGGCTCCCATGTCTGTTAGTTTTTGCTGTCATTGCACAGTGACAGCACCACCAGCACATGAAGTTACAGTCAGGAACTGCTGCTCTCTGCATACAAACATTTGAAGCAAATCTTATGTCACTGTGTATATGTGTTATGCAGTTGGCAAGCTCTGCTTTACCAGGTAGTCCACTCACATCAGTACTGCTAATTACTGTTTGGTCTCAGCCAAGGTTTGGCTTCCAGCTTGACTGGTATTCCAGATAATTGATGACTGAAACAAAAGAAGGGAATCCAGATACTTCAACAAAGTGACAGAATAATAAGCTACATTGTCACACCAGCATTTACATGGATTGTCAATCAGCTTGCTACTAGCTAAGTCAGATTCCAAGACCCTCTTATATAAGTATCATCTTTGATGGAGAAATCAGTGCAGTAGTACTTGATTAAAACTGTTTATTTAGTCCTCAGTATTACTGAGGATTTAGAGGTTAAGGGGAAGAGATGGTACTGCATGAGGAAGGGGAGTCTGAGAACTGTGGTCTTTCCTTTGAAACTTCAGGATGTCTGTAGGCACAAACCCTGTTTGCAGATGGATCTCTCCTGTGGAGTCTCCCTCTTAGTGTAGAGCCACCTCTTTTGATTTGTTACTAAAATGATGACTAATTTATTTAATTTAAAAATATTTTTTGTTTGAAACAGAAGCATAATGCAAATCTGAAAGCATTAAAGCCAGTCAAATTAGATACTGAGGTAAGTTGCCATCATTTTGGTATAAAAACCTTTTTCCTTTTATTTTTATTTATCTTGTCTGAAGAATGTGTTTCAAGTGCCATAAATACTGTTACCATTTACAGGAACAGGCAAAAATTGCAAAACTTGGATTAGAATTGCATCTGCTCACATCTGATGTGGATTCTGAGACAGAGAAATGGGAGGATCAAGAGAATGAGATTGTGCAACATGGACAAGGCATGTCAAGTATGGCCTACTCCATGTATTTATTTACCAGGTAATTACACTGTATGCAGCTTGTTTTGGTGGGAAGGAGAGCATTAACAGTGTTTGTAAGAAAGAAGAGAATTTCATTTTCAGAATATAATAATTGAAACACATGCAGAAATTAGCTTTAATTTCCATCCTTATGCTTTATGAATTTTTGCAAATTTCTAAGCTGTTTAATAATAAAATCAGCATTTTTAAAGTGCTAAACATCTGTTTTGTTGCAGGACAGCTATTTAAATTAAAGCTTGGGTACAGAAAAACATTTTAAGAAGCATGTTCATAAATACTCTTAAAATTAAGGGAATTAAAGCACAGGTGTATAACTGTAGAATAGAATCTTTGCTGTACTGAAAGGTATTCTTCTGAAACTGCCCATGCAATCTCAGCTTTCTTATTTGAAGAATTTAGGGATTTTTATTTTTTTTATAAGAGTTAAGATTTTATTTTCTTACCTACTAACCCAATAATAGTCAGTATGCCAGAGACATGAGTTCCTGTCCTTGTTCAGCTGATCAGAACTGAACCATTACTAATTTCCCAGTAGTGCTCTAGCCACTGAGGTGTTTCTATGTTATTTTGAAACACACTTGCTGTACAAAACCATTGTGTATAGTATCTTCTAAATGAGTGGTATTTTACAGTTCAGTGGTATGAATGGGGGTGAGAGAAAGAAACACCATAAATTGTGCAAGTAGCAGGCAAAATAATCTGCAGTCTGTACATGGCATATATTCTGCTTTCATTATTTCCCACAGGGGAGAAGGACTTCTGAAAACTACTCAAGATTTATTTCATCAAGCAGAGGTAATATATTTTTAATGAAGTAGGAGCTAGGCACTCTGAGTGAAGAACAAATTGGAACTTAACTCTCTGATTCCTTACACAAGTATAATGCACCCTGAATTCACTGGCCACTGTATCACAGAATCCCCTAAGCTGGAAGGGACCCACAAGGATCATCAAGTCCAACTCCTGTTTATGCACAGGACAACCATATGTCTAAGAGCATTGTCAAGATGCTTCTTGAATTCTGTGAGAGTTGATGCCATCCCTGGGGAGCTTGTTCCAATGCTCCACCACCCTCTGGGTGAAGAAACTTTTCCTAATATCTAACCTGAACCTCTCCTGGCACAGCTTCATGCCATTCCCCCTGGGTTCTGTCTCTGGTCACCAAAGAGGATAGATCAGCATCTGCCCTTCCTTCATCTCTGGTGAGGAAGTTATAAGCTGTGATGAGGTCTCCCCTCAGTCTCCTCTTCTCCAGGCTGAACAGACCAAGTGACTTCAGCCATTCCTCACACGGCTTCCCCTCCAGAGCCTTCACCATCTTTGTGACTCTTCTCTGGACATTAACAACTTGATATCCTTCTTATATTGTGGTGCCCAAAGCTATAGATTTTAAGCAGCCTAACTCTGGTATATACTTTCTGAAAGCTAAGGTTTCAGTGTTCCAGCACTCATTAAACTGACAGACTGTAGTTAGGAGCAGGAATAACAAACTGGCATTTTGACAAATACAGCCAACTTCAATGCATTAGTAGTATTCATTGTGTATTCTATAGTCCCTGACAGTGTTAACTAATACTCCATCCTGGTCTGAACAGCAGTATTTTCATGGGAAAAAAAGAAGATGTAAAAATTTTAATAATGAAGGGGCCAAATTACTGAATGTGGTGTGATATTTCCTTGATACATGCCTGGGTTTAACAGGAGACTGGTTAACTGTCAGGACACTGAACAAACATGGCAGGTATCACCTATCCACAAAGCTCTTGTGAGCAGCTACAGTGCAAAAAATAATGGGAAGTCAGATGTTTTTATATGTAAAGGGAAAGCTCTTAAACTTGGCTGACCTAGGAGAATGGCAGTTTGTAGTGTAGCTTGTTATTTTCAGAAGTCACTGCAAGTTGCTGACTTGTTAGTTATAAATGTGTATGACTGCCACAAATATTTCCTGCCACCTTTTTATCTTATGGCACACAAGGAAAAAGAGCCTCATCTTTTATTGGGGTTTATTTTATTACATGCTTTCTTCCTTTTTCAGATTTTTGCTACAGAGGGCACAAAACTTGCTTCAGCTCTTCATACCTTTTCTGATCAGGTGATGTATGACCTTTAAAAAAACCATTCAGCTTCTGACACTCATGATAGTGCTTAAAAGCTGGGGGTGCTGTCTTCTCCATTAACTGAGTCTGAGCCATTAACACAGAGTGGTTTTGCATTCCTGAAACACATTTCAGGTACGTGATGATGACAAACCTTTGCTTCTGTTAGAGGCTGAAAAACTGATCTCTATGTGCAAGCAGCTTCAGATAACAGCAAAAGCATCTGTTCAGGGGAAAAGTGCTACATTTACAAAGGTAAGGTCAAAATCACAGGGAATCCTGAAAGTAAGACTTAGCTTGTTTTGAAATATAGCAACTTACTAATTGATGGTCCTGTATGAAACAGTTCATGACAGCTAAACTTCTTGGATTGAAAGAGGACTATAAAAATTAACTACTGCAAAATTTTGTGCTGTTGTGCAAGTATTTCTCTGCTATGCAGTATGTCCCTGTTGCTGTTCCTTATGTGGTTACTTCAATCACTGTTTTGCACTTAACATGCTTTGAGAACAGCTGATGTGTGAAGCATAGAGGAAGAACAGTAAGAAATGTTCCCCTTGCTGAAAATGTTTTGTCTGTTGGGACATCCCTCACTGATAACTGTAATCCAAGCCATTTACCACACCATCTTCTCTGAGGAAGGGATTTTCTTCAGCATGGATGCTTCTGGTTTTAAGCCTTTTTTTTTTTCTTCCTACTACCAGAGAAGAGCTTCAGTGAAGTTTATCCTGACCTGACCCACTCATTGATGCTAAGAGTTTGCTAGGAGGCAAAATATGGTACACTAGCACCCAGCATACATGGAAGGCTGCCAGTAGATAGCTTGGATTGTATCACTCCATAGGCTTACATGAAACTTTTCTTTAATGAGCATGGGTATCTGCATTTGGTATAACTGGCCCAGTGGCCACAGACTAGTTTTAAGAAACAGTTTTCCTACCCCTAAATTATCAATAGTAGAGCCCAAGAGCCAGTAAAATAAGTACCGAAAGTACTTGATGTTGCTGGACTGCTTAAAAAGAAAAGGGAGGGGGGAAGCTGTCCATAGGCTTCCACTGCTTATTATTGTTTACTGTTATCTTCTTATTAGTTCCTTCTCCTGGGCTGTGTGTCATTTCCTTCTGCTTCCTAGCTTAAGTCTTGGGTTAACAGAAGGGATGCTGTTGCTTTACATGTACTATATAGAAAAAGTCAAAAAAGGTAGGCAGAACCTTTTGATTAAAAGGGATTTATGGAGCACAAGTATTACCATTCAAGCTTGAAACAGATTATCATCTCATGCATTTAACTTCCTAATAAAAGTAAGGAGTGGCCTTTTCTTCATTGTCTTGTTTAGGTTGATGCATGCATTCTGAAAACAAGGAATGTGATGTCTCTGTTGTGCCAACTTCTTCCACTTTGCTGCAAATTACTGAGAAAGGTGAGCACTTGGTTCATCTGCAGTATTTTAAAGTTTTGGGGGGTTTGGTAGATTGGTTGGGATTTTTGGGGGGTTTTTTGTTTGGTTTTAAGTAATCTTTATCTATACAGAATAAAGCAGGAAATGGCTATCTTAAACCTGCCCCACCATGGAGAGAAAACAGGATACAAACTGGTACAAATGCACATACTCCAGAAAGAAGAGCTGGGACATTTGGCATCAAGTCTTTGGAAAACCATGTGACAAACATGACGTTTTTAGAGAGCAAGTAGTTCTAGCACTGAGAAATGCAGCAACTCCCATTTGAAAATAACACTTGCTGAATTCTCAATATTGCTTTCATTTGTGGAAAGTCAGAGCAGGTTAATTTGAATTAAAACTGTTGACCTTTGTCACATCTAATAGATGTCCCAGGACTTAGCAATTACAACACCAGCTAGTCTGATTGTTAGTATTTTAATAATGTGAATGCCTTTCCTATGCTCACTCTTAATAGCTGTTTTGTAATTAATGAATATGAATGTCTTAATGGATGTTTCAACCCAAAGATGCTGCTACTAGACATTTTATATAAAGAACCTTGTGCTGCATATGCAATGTGTAACACTACAGTTGAAGTCTGTAAACTCATCTCTGGCCTATTTCAGTCTATGTATTTGATGAAGCAGAATCAGGAAGACAGTCTGAAAGGCTGTGGCCTTACAGCACTGAAATCTTAGTTATGAATTATACCTGCAATGAAGTAGTTCTAGGAAAAAAAAACCTCTTTCAATAGCTGCACCACTGAATTTGAATCTTGTTGATGTGACTCATATTTCCAGAAGTCTAAGTGATTAATACTTCTGACTCAAACCCATTTTTCTTTTACCATCTTTATTTGTAGATAGCAGTTGTTTTTTTCCTTTTTTATTAAAACTTGCTGAGCATAATTTGAATTGCCTGTAGAACCACTGAAGTATTATGTAGATCTTACATTATACCATTAAAAAATTAAGAAAATAGATACTGATTATGACAAACTTCTGTACAAAGGGCATTATGTGACTTCAGGATGCCATGAAAATAAAGCCTGGTGTGAAATGTGTATTTTCTAGTTTATCTGCTCTTTGTACATTTTACTTTCAATTCACCTTTGTCAAACTCCATATTGTATTAGTTTAGCTAAATTAAGTGGTAGCTAAATTTTCTGTATGGACTACACTTAGCCTGAGCAGAAACAAAGCTTCCTGTGGAACATAAATCATTCTGTGCTTATTTAAAAACTTGTAGTGCTAGAATTCAGAGAGAAAGAGAAGGCAAATTTTAATATACAAACTGTTGTATGAATCAGGTGTTTCAAGTTCCACTTTTAAAAGCAGGCACTAGGCCTTTCAATACCATCAAAGTTACAGTGTACAATAAAAGTAGCTTATTTAGTACAAAACAGAGATGCTAACTGTATAATAAATGTCATGAAGAAGAATTGAGACGTTTCAACAAAACCTCCTCGTACTCCTTCGGCGTCAGCAGGCCTTGAGTTATACTCTTGCTTTCTTCAAATTTGGGTAGAACCACTGCAATGTAGCCCTCTGTTGATGGCTAAAAAGCAAGACTGAAGTTAGCAGTGAAATAAAAGTTAGAAAATAAAAAGGAAGAAAGTGTCTTACCTTTTCTTGCAGAATAGCAGGATTGCTAAGAATGTTCTCGTTCACTTCTATCAGTCGCCCTCGTATGCAGCTGCAAAAGCATTCAGATTCAGCAGAAGGGGCTGGTATGTCAAGGTAAGGGGAAAAAGGGAAAAACCTCACCTGTAAATGGTGTATTCCTCTCCATCTGATGAAGATATCCTGCACAGAGGGGCAAGTTCTGTTAAAAACTGAGCTCCCTGCATTTGAATATAAACAAACACATATATACACTTTAGTATACACAAGGCTTTCTAACATATTGCCATCAGCTTCTCAGAACAAAGCAAGGAAACGTGGTAGGTACAGGTCATTGCAAGTTACATAGCTGTGCTTCCCTACAGAAGGGAAGGTGCCACCTTAGTTATCACAGAATCATAGAATGGCTCAGGTTGGAAGGGACCTTAAAGATCATCTAGTTCCAACCCCCCCGCCATGGGCAGGGATGCCAATCATTAGACCAGGTTGCCCAGGGCCACATCCAGCCTGGCCCTGAACACCGCCAAGGATGGGGCATCCACAACCTCTCTGGGCAACCTGTTCCAGTGCCTAACCACCCTCCTGGTAAAGAAATTCCTCCTAATTTCTAATCTAAATTTCCCCTCTTATAGCTTGTAGCCATTTTCCCTTGTCTTATCACAGTTTGAGAATCTAAAAAGTCTCTCCCCTTCTATCCTACAGTCCCCTTTTAGGTACTGGAAGGCAGCTATGAGATCCCCTCGAAGCCTTCTCTTTTTAAGGCTGAACAAATTTAGTCATAATTAAGTTTCTTCCAGCATAACAGACCTATAGTTTGTTCAGATTAAAGTCAGGGGAGAGAGGACAAAACCAGCACCATTGTCTTTAGTATAACCAGGTTAAACTACACTTATTAGAAAACCCACCATGGAACACCCTGACCTAGCTCACCATCTATCTAGGCTTCTCTGAGAAAAACTCTCCAAGTCATCATCATTCTGGTGGAAGCAAATTCTTATTTTTTCAGAGGTGTTATAAGTCCTTCTGTACACTATGACAAAAAAATTACTAAACCCATCTGTTAGCCTTGGCTTGAGCAACACTTGAAACACTGCACTGTAAGACCCAGGCTGGGAGTCAGACAGGCATGCCTTAAGACAGTCTAAATGCTTAAACTGTGGAGGGGCTGCTTTAAAATCAAATCCAAAGGTAACTTCTAAGTTTCTATTCTAGAAAGGACAGAAAGGCTCAGGCAGCATGGGAGATTAAAATAAACTAAGCCAATCAAAAAGCCTTACCCTTTTTGACTTCCCAGAGACCTTATTCTGGAGTCTGCTACAGTTGGCACTGATTTGGTAATTAATGCTTTTAATTGTTTTTCCACTTTGAAGAAGAGGATGGGCTTCTGCCAAAGTGATCACACAGATTCTGCAAAAAGAAATGTAATTACTACACTGTAGTTGTGAGAAGCCAAGCTCTTATGCACTTTAAGCAAGCTCCACAACCTTCTCTGCCTATAGTGGCAGGACTTAAAACTGATACTGACTACTTCATTGGGCTCCTAGTCTAAAATGCTAGCAACTTTCAGTGTTGTGAAAACTGTTGTTTACTTTCACAGCTCAGAACTTGCCAAGAAATAAATTTGCCAAGAAATAAAGCTTTTCTGTTTAAGAAGAGTTTAAAACCTAGAACAAGGACCAGAATTAACAGAACAGTAGCTAGAGAAAACCACAGCACAGAACCAGATCTTTCTCTGCAGATGCTGCATCCATCTCCCTGTACTTGTCACATAGCTGCAAGTCCTTGCTGCGCAGCTCCCCGCAAGAGTGAGCTGGATCCCGGTGAATGCTTCAGCAGGCCAAAAGAGACCAGAAAGCAAAGCTACCTCCTCCTGACCCCAGCCTCTGTCTAAGGGGAAGATGTCATCTAGTAGAGCTGACACCTGGCAAAACAAAAAAATCACGAGAGAATTTTACACTTCTTAGAAATATGAAACTAAGCCAAATGTTTTCTACTTTCATCTTCCCATATCAACAGGATTTAAAACATTGTTTAGACTAGAGAACTGAGACCAGTAACTACATATTTAATATTTAGCACAAATCCAAGGGTGTCCTTTCTTGCTGTTGCTGCCATACCTGTTATTCCCATGTGCTTGGGTTTCTGTTTGCAAAGAATGAAAAAGTGAGCTGCATGGAGCAGCCACAGAGAAGCCCCAGCCTTAGAAGGCTGCAGTCAGGTGACAGGTCTGCCCTGTGCCAAGCATGCCCTTCCCATTACTCTGAATGTGTAACAGGAGCAGGCAACCTACTGCCACCAACAACCACCTCATCGTCTCTCAACACATAAGAAACTGGCATTACCAATTTTTGTGTGGACAGTAGTTCAAGTTCTAGTCCTCCCTGAGGGACTAAACACCCCAGAAGTGCTTGCAATGCTACAAATCCACTCTGTAGTCAGAACAGTCTTTAGCAGGGGGGGCAAGAGCTGGGACAGGGATGAAACCAGGTACAGAATTAATTTATTCCAAATGACTGGCTATCCAGCTACAACAAAGAAGAAATGATGTATGACATTCTATTTCCTGACTTGTATTCGCTGTCTGTAAGACACAAATGTACTATTAGAAGCAATTCAGTTGTATATAGACAAAGCTAAATGTCTGTTCAAATTAAGCCACCTATTTCCTCAAAACCAAGAATAACAGATTATTTCCAAATGTCAAGATGGAAAAGCCTTTTAAGATGCTGCTTCTCTGCTGCTGAAGACATAAAGGGCCCTTTCAACAGGAGAGGATCCACGGACACGGGAGCAAGCACTACAGACGCTGATGAGGCCTTTTTAAAAATCTCCTGAGCAACAGAGGGGGAAGAGCTCAAGCAACACTGTTCTTATTGGAGTTGTGATGAAAGGAGGATATAAGAAAGCTAAGATTTGTCAAGTCTCCCATCCTCTCGATCTGCCAGAAAAATCCAGGCTCGCCTGGTACTTTGCATCTGTCCCATTCAAAGCACTTCCGCAGGCGCGGTACCTGCACGTTTTAATACCCTAAGCTAATGCAAGCCGTAGCTATGGCCGCGGCGGGGCGGGAGGCTGCGCGGCTCTGCCCCTCGGTGCTCCGCCTGCGCAGTTCAAAGCGGGAGGCGAGGCGGGAGCTTCCGCGTCCTCCCGGGAAGCGGTGGCGGCGACTCGGAGGCTCCGGCTGACTGCGGGCACGTCTCCGCTAGAGAAGGCGGGAGCGGCCGCCGAAACCGCTCCAATCCCTCAGGACCACTACTCGCCTGTTGGAGTGCTGCAGCACGCAGAAATCCTCGCACGGCCTCCCCTTCACGTCTGCAACAAGGCACAAACACCAATCTCTGACCCGCTGCCTCCGCCGCCCCAGGCCTCAGCCCCGGCCAGGGCCGCAGCCCCAGCCCCACCCCCGCCCGGCAGTACCTGGCTTGTACCAGCGCGTGAAATACCTCTCTGCTCCTCCCGCCGCCGCCATGCCGCCTGTCCCGCAGCGCCTCACATCACCCCGGCGCGCCGCGATGACGGGCAGACAGGTCCCTCAGCTGCTGGGCGACAGTTCCGGCAGAGGCGGCCCAGACCCTCCGGCCCGCCTCCCCCGCAGCCCGCCCGGGCCCAGCCCCGACACCGCCCCTCGGCGCGAGTGGGTCTACCGAAAAATCCTCTTCCCAACCCAAGGCTGCCCTTTTACCAACTGTAATGGAAATATCATTTACTCTTTCCTTCCATCCCCCACCGCTTCCCGCGAGAAAGCAAATGAAAGTTGAAACTGGTCGTAATCACACCAGGGAAGAAAACGCTCACGAAGCAGCATTTGTTGCAGTGGTTTATTTCCTTTAGCACATAGCAACACAGTAACAGCTACAGTGATCAAAGATGCACCAAGAACTATTTTGAATAAAAACACATTTCATGAAGACATCCTTTTGTTTCTTGCTTCTAGCAAACAGACTGACCCAGTTTTCCACAGAAATTTTAATTGTGCTGGTCTCTAGAGCTACTGTGAATTCCCTTTTAGCCCGGACTGTACTTCACACAAACATGACAGAACTGTGCTCCCACAACCCATCTGGCATCATTCCAAGTGCCCTGGACACAAAGGAGCAGAGAAACCTTACTGGCACCTGAACCCCACAGGCCAGACAGGTGAGAACTTCCACACCAAAACCATGAGAAGACCATGTTAAAAAAACCAAACCAAACCAACCAACCAAACACTGCTTGCCCATTCTGTTTACCCACATCTAGCACAGGCACTAAGTAAGGCAGCTGTAAGAGCAAGTAAAATTAAGGTCTGTACCATAATTAAGGTTCAGACAAATACAGAAAAGAGAGACATTTCCATTTATCAGCTGAAATGGTCAGGCATTGCAAACTGCTGCAGAAAAATACATGCATAAAGGATCACTTAGAGACTGCCCCATCAGTTTGCCAAACGATGAGTATTTTCAATGCAGGTACACTGCATCAGATGCAGATTCTACTTCATAAGGCCAAAAGAGAAAGAGAGAAAAAGAAAACCACACCCAAGACCCACACCCAAACCCCACAACCCAAATTCTACAAACTTACAGCACATTTGAGTCTGTAGGCTTCTCGATGACAAGCCTGGATAGATGTCCATCATTGACATCTCCCCACCAAAGACTGTAGAACGCTGGTGGGATATGTTTATGTCTAGCTTCTGGAACCATTTCTGCTGACAAGCTTTAAAGGCAATTTAGTTTTCATGTTGTTACATTAGCAATGTGCTTTGATATGCAGCTATTTTCATGTCAGTTAATTCCATCAAAAGCCAGCCAAGGACCCACTGGAAACTGACTGAAATTTGTAGACTTATCTTTATTATTTAGTCATTGATCTTATTCTCTTAAGTAACAGTAGGCTACCTGCCTGCTTATGTCATTCAGCTGGGTTTCTGTTGTCTATGGGCTATAACTAGCAGCTATTAAGGTTGCAAGCTAACAAACCACTAGTAAAATAAGTCAAGCAAACTGAACTCATCCAAATCTGCAATCCCTCATGATCAAAGATATGGAGAATGGCTAATTTCTCTAAGGGCTGAGGAGATGGGACAGAAGGCTAAAGCACACTGAATTTATAGTGGTTTACCAGACCACTGGTGTAAACAGTGCCCAAGCCCTAGCAAACCTACTAGGATGCAGTAGTGAGGTTGTGTCTCAGCCACAGCATTTCAGCAGAACAGAAATGTGATGAGAGGGTTGGAGGTAAGGAGACTAGAAGTCTTACTGATATTCCCTCCCAAGAAGAAGCAATACAACAGCCCAAATAGATGCACATTTGCTCTGCTGGTGACCAGCACTGTTATCCTAGCAAAGGAAAGACTCATTCAGACAGGTCAGGGTCAAATCAGACTACTACAAAGGGTGACACATTCAACTGCAATAGAGACATCAACAAGAGACCTCCAGAGGAAAAGCAGCCAATTTTGAGAGATCTGGAATGGGGTGGGATTGCCAAGACAGGAGGTCAGTACAGGAAAATTCAGTAGTCAAGGCATGAAAAGTTCTGTTTTGACATGTTTAGTGTGTGTATGGGAGCCAGCAGGGTGGGTCAGTGTGGCTGGTTTGAGCTTCCTTATTTTTCTAAAGAAAACAGTGACACACAGCAGAAAGAAAATGGCTTTCAATGAGGCAAATATCATGGTACTCAAGCAAAAAGGGGTAGCAAAAGAAAGATGAAGAGCAGCAGGTGGGTTTTAGGCAGAGTTTAGCTACAACAAAAGTCAAGGAATGAACATAGCACAGGTAAGGGCAGAAGCATTCTAAGAGTTTAGACTGAAAAACCAGAAGTTACTTTCTCTTCAGAGAATTCAAAAAAGCAAAAAGTTGAAGAGCACATACAGTACAGAAGCAGTGAGCAGATATACATCATATCTATTTTACATCATACTCACATATGCTACTAATTAAAGCTTGGGAACAGTAGCATATGATTGCTATGAGGAAAGAGTAAAAAGAGCACAGGATGGGTGATCAATGAGATGCTATAAAAATGTAGCAAACAGCTACTCTACCATGGCACAACTCCTCTGTTCAGAAGTGTGCTTCCAAGAGAAGTCCAAAGGCTTAATCAAAACACAATAGCACAGAATAAGAAACACAACGTGAAGTGCTTGATGAAGTGAAGGAATATACCTGCATTTTGTCAGTGTCCTTCAGAGATGAAAGCTCAGCACCAGAGTAGCTTCTAGTGATAGAAAGTGAAGTTGAGGGGAGAAAACAAGTGCTTCCAAAAGAGAATTCTGTTCTCTCCAAACAACTTCTCACAAAGCAAAGAGATTCAAAGGTTCATACATGTGTGGGTCTGGGGTATCCACCACACCACCCACCACAGCTCAGAGCTCCCCCTCACAAACACATCAGCAGAGCTGATGGCATTATGCCTTTCTCTACCTCTTGACTTCAAAGGAAGCAGGGAATAGGATTTCATCACTGTGAGCAGAAAATGAAATCTCAAGCTTGTTAAACTGAGTAAAGACTGGAGGAGGAAAGCTAATATTGCACTGGCTGCAGTCCACTCCCTACAATCCTCATTTCCTAAGTAGTAAAAAAACACCAAACCCCAAAGCTCTCAGTTCATTCCAAACATCTATTTCTGAGATGACAGTAGTTTTAGCTTTCATCCTACAACAGCCCAAAATATGCCAGACTGTTTTAACCTTTCATAGCATTATAAAACACTCCCTTCTTTGTTCAAGCTTTTTATTCAGCTAATGATTTGAAGTAGTGGTAGAGTTGAATCATAAATAAGTTCTAGCTGTTACATTTCTGGGATTTTTAAAGCTAGCTAGTCAAGATAATAATTGTTACTTATGAAAGCTGTCTAATTTACCTCTCCTGCAAACACAATTCATTTTGCCTTCCCTCCTCCCCCCCATCTCTTCCCTTCAGTTACTCTCAGGGATGTTAATATTAAGACTAAGCTCAAACTGTATACTCAGGTATACACATAATTATCCTCAATATGCTGCTTCCCTATAAAGGCCAAAGAAATTTTGCTGGTTTGGATTTCCCAGCTTTAATTGTTGCAAAGAATACAGCTGTTCTGCAGGCACCAGTTTGTGGGCAATCACACTGAACTAGCAGTAGTCAGCTCTCCTAACTCAGCTCATTTCCCAAAGTAAATCAACACTTTACTTAAAGAAGTAGTAAATGATTGTTTGTCTCAGCCTGTAGCACTCATCCCCTTAATATCAAACAGACTTTAATACATCTTTGCCATTTCAGGCAGCACAAGTGGGATATAGCACTACTTCAAAAGTCTTTATGATGAAATTCACATATTAGAGTGAGAGTTATGCTTTTACAATCTAATAGCTATACATTTGTTGCTGATTTGAGAAATTGGTGAAGAGCAACTCACATCAGGAGATGAAACAAAACATTTGATGTAAACACTTAAAATGGGATTTCACAAGAATTTGTTTGGAGCAGAAACCAACTAGACTAAGACACAAAGAATCCACAAGCTAGTGAGAGAAGAACCACCACAAAAAGGATGGAGTGGACTCATCTACCACTCCGTGTAAACCAGGTGGATGCAGAAGCGATTAATTTCTACCAATATAAACACATGCTACCCATTACATGTCTTTTTCTTGTTTTATGCTGCTCACTGCATTTTGTATCCACTGATTTTGACTGTGCTAAAATAAAAACCACATCAGTTTATTTCTGTAAACCAACAAAACCACTGAAGTAAAAAAAGTTACTTGTAATTACATACAGTAAATAAATTTGCTAAAAAAAAATCCCATACCCTAAACCCCAGATAGTACTTCTGTAAGAGATTTGGCACTTGCACCATGCTTTACTAAGTACAACTTCCCACAGTACCATATGCATTGCTAAATCCTAAGTGAAAAAACACAAACTTACAGTGTTCATTTCTATCAGGGGGAGAAGGGAAAGACACAACAAAGGACATCAACAAAAATATCTAAGTCTATATCAAATGTAACTCTCCATTGGGGAATTTAAGAGAAAAAAAACCTACCACTTATAACTTAACACCAAGCTCTCTTCCTGGTAGCCAGGATTACAGGTTTATGCTGAATACAATCTTATGTTCAAATACAGAGATAAGCAGCATTATCCCAAAACCCAACAGGATCCCAGCGTTCTGTAACAAGAAATAACCCCAGCGGCTACATCCATGATCACTGGCATCATTGTGGAGCATTTCAGGCACCTAAACAAACAAGAAAGTGTTAAATGTCTTCAAAATAAATAGTTACTTTCAGTTACCCAGTTCTTCAGCCATGAGGCAAAAGGTAGCAGTCTTACTCTAGTCTTTCCTGTTGATTCTGTTAACACTCCTTCAATTTAGCATCACCAAAAGAAACAACATTACCAGAACCTCCCTTCCTACTTAGATAGAATCTATAGTGTTCTACTCTTTTCATTATGACTATGCTGATGTCTTAAGCCAGCCATTAACTCAGGATATGATTTACAAACTGATTTAAAATCAAGCCACACCAAGAATTTTATCCTTAAAAAGACAGTAAGCTTTCACAAACATCCACCAAATACTTAGTACTTCTGCACAAATATACATCTGAGGCACAGTACAGGCTCTAATGTAATTCTGCCTTCATCTTGGATGGCTATAAACTCTTCAGAAGGGATAGGCCAGGAAGGAGAGGCAGTGGAGTGGCCCTGTATGTTAGGGAGTATTTTGATTGCCTTGAGCACAATGATGATGACAATAGGGTTGAGTCTTTATGGGTAAGAATCAGGGGGAAGGCCAATAAGAAAGGTGTCATGGTGGGAGTCTGTTACAGACCACCCAACCAGGATCAAGAGGCAGATAAAATATTCTATAAGCAGACAGAAAAGTCTCACTATCACTACCACTTGTTCTTGTGGGGGACTTCAACTCATGTCTGCTGGAAATATAATACATCTGCAGCTTCAAGAGCAGAAAATGTTAACTGAGGGAGAAGAGATGGAAGGATTTCTTTTGAGATTAAATATAATCAGCATTAATTCTTAAACTATGTTATATAAAAGTCATGTAGGTCTAGCAACTTACCATATCCACAAGAGCCACATACATGAAGAGGCCAGCAGTAAGTGCAAATATCCACATTGAAACATTGTCTGCATAATGACCAATAAGAATCCCAGTCACCATTCCAAGATAGGCCAGCATAGCTGACAGAGCATTATAAAGCACAGCTTGCTTGACAGTCATACCAGCTTTTAGAAGTACAGCAAAATCTCCTATAACAGAGAAAACAAGTTTTCATCCTCAGGTAACTATTGCAGTATTCATGAGTTCTCCACTTACAAGTATACTAAGCTATTCTTATGCTATTCTGTCTGCCTTATTTTTTCCCTTCATAAAGTCAGAAATTGCTGGGGGACAGAAAATTAAAAAGCACACATGAAGAACAACACAGCAGCAAACACTAAGTTTATAACCTTAAAGTCTTGAGATTTTTAGGAAAAAGCAGCTTTTAGTTGTAGCTTGCATTTAAATCAACACTGTGAAATACTAGACAACTTGATATGCATTAGAATTCCAAAGCAGTTTCCAAAATAAAACATTCCCAGTTAATTGCATAAAATACTGGTGATGATTCCATTTACTATCCTGTAACTGCTCTTTGTACTTTAAAAATACATAAATTTAGAAATATGTTCTTTATTAATTTCTATAAATGATCCTTAACATCTTATTTTCACTTGGACTGAGACTACCAGCCAGAAACAGGTTTTCCATAATTCAGAGTATAATTTTTTTTTTGTTTGGATAAATTAGATCTAAACCAGAGTAAAAAAAATATATAAGCTTATTATTTGGAAATAAAATGGATTCTATAAAAAAAAATATATAGTTAGGTAAAGAAAAATAACCATTACTCAGATTTAATTTGTTACAATAGCTTTTCCCACAGATCTGCTATTAAGATGAACTGGTATGTTATAAACATTTAGCATTAGCACAGAATGATCCAATTTTATCCCCACTAACTTCAGCTCCTCTCATTTGTTTCAGTTTCTAGGCTACTTCATGTCCTCTAATAAAGAAAGTATTTGTCAAGTTTTCTGTGCTGATTAAAGCAGCATGATTTAAATTTTAAAATATTTTTATTGCTTCCAAAACCAACAGAACATTTGAATCTAAAATTTATCAGATTCATAATATGGATATGTTTTGTATATCTGTACTAAAAATATTTAGATGTCATTAATACAAGGAATTTACATTAAGGTGAACAAGATTCATTTCTTCCCATAACACATTCTCCAGAGTAATGTATTTCTGTATAACATTGTTATACAAATATATCTGACTATTTATTAAACAGTTTGATGTATGCACATAATGGCTTGCAAACTCCATTAAACAAAACTGAATGTTCTACTTTCTAGAGAATTATCCCTTAAGGCAGAAGCAAACTGTTCTTTCCTCATTCTATACACTAGGTATGACTGTGGTCATGACAGCTAAGAAATAGCAGTGGCACATTCAAAATGATTCAACAGTTGGAAGGATCAGCTTCATTCCAAGTGACACTAAGAAGCTAACTCTTGTTGTCACAAGCTGCCCTGCAAAAGGTCCAAACACTAAAAATTACAACTTAAGACATTCCCATGAGAAATGATGCTCATGAATTGAATCACTTGACCTTGAAAGACAAACTATTTCTAGGAATTTTCTAGGCAGTTCCAAGTTTGCTTGTTCTTTACAAAACTTAATTAAAAAAGCAGCAAGTGTTATGTAGAAAGGAGTTTGAGTAATTGTGACCTTCTTTTTACAGCACAAACATAAGCATCAAATTAAAAAGGTTTGGGAGAAAAGAAATTCACAATTTATGTTGCTAAAGAAAATAAAGACTACAACTGAACCATACAGAACAAGTTGTAAGCAGCTGCAAGAGACAGAGTTTTAAATGAAGTAGCTGAAATATTTACATTTTTAAGAGGATGATTAATTCAACAGAAAATAAACCAGTCTTGAAGTATTCTTGAGCAATCTGACAGTTTTCTGATGAAATTTTACTGACAGAGTAAGACCACAATTCTCCAAAGTGCACCTGGAAGTACCTACACCTGCAGCATATGGAAGTAACAGTTTCTTACCTAGCTCATGAGGTAATTCATGGCAAAATACTGCCACAGAAGTGCTTAAACCACTAGATAACCCTTCAGTAAAGGCTGCTCCTATGAAGAGACAGGAAAAAAACCCCAAAACATTACTGCATATTCATACATCAAGTGCAGAAGCATTGTTGCATATGCTCATATAACATTAGGACATACTAGTTTCACTCCAATGTTTCTTATCCTTGTGGAAGCACTTAAACTGAACAGTCATTTATGATTCATAAGTTTCAAAACCAGAAGCAACACAGAATCCTTCAATTAAAGCAAACCAATTTATCTTATTTCTGATCTGACTAAAACCTTTCAAACAACACAACTCTACCACAACCAAATGCAATACATGGAAACAGTGTCAGGAAAGACAGCTTTTTAAAAAGACACAAAGGGAAAGAGGGAGCTTCACTGCCTAGAAGTCAGACACTAGAAAAAGGGAAGCCAATTCAACAGTAAGAGAGACTATATAGTTATGTGAAATCAGCAGTGGAAGACTGTGATTCTAGGCAGTTTGAGCATAACTGAACTTTAATACTTTAAGTGGAGGAATAAAAGTACAAAAATCCCTTAAACTAGTCCAACAGTCCTCATCTTTCATGTTTTCTCCACTCCTTTTTCTTGCTATTTTTCTTATTCAACAGCAGCTCATGAAGAAGCAGCACACAGCAGGTCTGAAGACCTGAACCCCAGCTCACACACAGCATGGCATGTCCCCAGCTACCTAGGGAGCCTCACCAAGTGGTATAGCAGAACAACATCCAGCTTCCTCTTCAGTTTCTACCAGGAGCGTGCAGGCAAACAAGGTGGTGCCAATAAGCAGTCAAAGAGGCACAAGGCTATGTCACAGTAGTCGGCAAGCAACAGATGCAGGAGTGCTGCTCACAGAGGAACAGCTACAATGATGATGAGTCCCCTGGAGACAAACTCTTCTCTCCACTGGGGTCACCCACCTCCAGTATTCCAGCAGCCTCCACCCAGATCTAACTCCTGAGGGTGGACACTGCTATCCAGGTCTTCATCTGCAAAAAATGACTGATGTTCCTCCCTGCTGTAACAACAGCAGAATCACAGAATCATTAGGGTTGGAAAGGACCCTCAAGATCATCTAGTCCAACCCATAGCCCTACACTACTCTTATCCCTAAATCATCCCCTGAAGAAACACATCTATCCTCTTCTTAAAAACCAGCAGCTGCTTTACCTACAAGATGCACACTGTGGCACCCAGTAAAGTAGTGAAGCAGGCATCCTTTAGGTGAGGGATAACAAACAAGGCTTTGAGAGGGTCTTCAGAATAGGTTCTACAGAAGCAAGAGTCCAAACTCCATCAAGCTAAAGAGGAAGGCAGGACCAAAGCAGAATAGAACAGGAAACATGAATTCCCAAGATGAGTAAAATTTAAAAATAATGAATGCTGGTGTCCTGGGTTCAGCTAGGATAGGGTTAGCTTTGCACAAGAAGCTGGGAGGGGCCACAGCCAGGACAGACAACCAAACTAACCACTAGGGTATTCAATACCATACTAACATGCCTACAATAAGGGGGGGACTGGTGTGAGTGGTCCATGGCAGTTTTTTGGTGCATGGCACTGGTGAGCAGTTGCATTTTATTCACCTGTTTATATGTTATTTCATCAGTTATCTTGTAACTCCTGTTACAAGACTTTCTCTGGTTTTGCATTGTTCTATTAAACTTTCCTTATTTCAACCCACAGAGTTTGGCATTTTACTCCTGATTCTGAGGGGAGGAGCAGTATGCAAGCAGCTTTTGTGGGGGTCAGCTGCTGGCTGAGGCTAAACAAAAACACCTGGCAACAAGAAGAACCCTCCATCTGCACTTGCAGCTGCTAATCTAAAGAACATGGTCATGACTCCAGCAGTAGTAACAGAAGTGAGTTCTGCCTGGCCCAGAATGTTCATTCAGCTTATCAGATTAGGGCCAGCAATACAAAAAGATTTTTAGTGATAGATTCCTGTCCATGCAGGGTAGAGGGCAGAGGTAAACCTGCTGACTAGAGCTACTTAGCCCAGGGAAGTCTTAGCCCATTGCTTGCCTGTAACCTGTCTTGATGACAGGGGAAACACCAAAACTCACATGGCCTGTCATGAATAAATACAGTCTGTCTAGAAAATACAGAATACAAGTCACATTTTGGTTTTTTGTTTATCCATCTACATAAAGGAGTTCCTTGAATGCACAGAGCTACATATGAATGTAGTTCCTTGTGCCTATTGAGTCTCTTGGTCAAGAGCAGAGTAACACTAGGAATATGGTTACAAACTACCTAAGCAAGAAAAGGTGGTGAATAAGGCTGCCTGTGAACAATCACATAAGACAGCAGACTTGACTTGTTTAAGGTATTACAGGGTAGAATATCCTGGGAATCAAAGGGGAAAAAGCACTCAGAAGATTTGTAAGGCATGCTTAACAGTGCACAAATGAACTACTACATGCAGGAATGCTAGGACTTCCAACAGAAGACATCCAGATAACTTGACTGTGTCTTAATGAATTAAAGAAGAACAAAAGAAATAGAAACAAAGATCAGCAACAAGGAAGATAAAAGCAGTGGAACAAGAAGGAGGAAAACCAAAGCACAGCTGGAGCTAAGACTAACAAGACACCAAGGATAACAAGAAACAGTTCTACAGAAATGCTAGCTGAGAAACAAAATTCAGGAAAAATTTGGGTCTGTTGATGGATAGGGAAGGGAACCAAGCAATAGACATGAAAAGAGGCTGAAGCAACAGCACTGCTTTTATCTCAGCCTTCACAGACAAAGCCAGATCCCAGAACCATTCCTGAAAGAAAGGAACAGTGAAAACCAGAGAAGTGACAGTTTAGAGATACTTATTAAAAAATGGAAATGCTCAGATACATCCCAGGATGGGACTCACACAAGGGTATTGACAGAGTTGACTGATGCAACTGCAAGACTGTAGTCTATCATCTATGGGAAACTATGGCCATAGAAGGCTCCAGTGGAACTCTGGGATAAGGATAACACTATTCCCATCTTTAAGAAAGGCAAAGAACAAGACTCAGAGGCCTCACCTCAGTTCCTGGAAAGATCAAGTTGAATATCCTCTTCAAACCCCCCTTCCAAATGCTTGATGCAGCTTGAGGAAGTAACTGACTATAGAGATGGTGACAGCAGTGAACAGAACTTGACTGTAGTAGGATTTCTGACACTATCTCCTACAGCAGTCTCATCTGAAAGCAGATGAAATATGGACCTAACAGTTAGATGGCTTCATATTGGCAAAAATGTTGGCCTAACAGGGTCTGACTGGCTGGCTACTAACAAATTGAGTCCACCAGGACAAATAATACAACCCATTTTCTTCAGTATCTTCACTACGTGGAAGAAACAGCAAATTTGCAGATGACACTAAGTTGTAGAGCAGGGGGAAGAAAGCAAGGGCCAAGTTGACACATCAAGCACTAGAACTTTAGACAAGAAAGAACACAGTAAATTTGAAGACTGGGACAACAGAAACCTTGTGAAGTTCAAAGAGGAAAAGCAAGAAGTTCTACTCATGTATAACCTCATGCATTAGTACAAGGTAGGAACTGACTTGCTGAAACAGCAGCCTTCCTGAAAAAGTCTTGAGGATAATGATGAACAAGCTGAACATGAGCCAGCAGTGTGCTCTTACTGCAAGTACAGTGAACCACACACAGACTGTGTAGTCTCAGTCTGCTGCCCTTGCAGACTAAGTTGTTATCCCTTTCTGCTAAGCACTGGTGAGGACGCTCCTAGGATTCTCTGTCCACCATGCTGGGGTGTCCCAGGTCAAGGTTGGATATGAACACTGAACAGAGGCTGACAAGATGATCAGAAGTCTACACCATAAGGCCTAAAAGCTTGAGGAAGCCAGGTATATTTAATTTCCCTCTCCACCAGAGTAAGGGGTGGTCTAAGAGCAGCTTTTAAGTACCTTTAGCTCATTCACAAATATGAAGGAGCCTAACTCTTCAAAGCAGTGACAGATGACACAACAGGAGTGAGGCTGCAAACCATAATTTGGGAGCTTTGTGCTTATGACCAGCTTATGTCCAAAGATAAATGTTGTTTGTTAAGACACAGCAGTGTAACACTACAAGAAGTCAGCCTCAGACATGGTGGAATCTTCCCATTTGTGGATGTTTTCTAGGCTTGGTTGACCTAATGCAGAGTTCCCAAGTGCTGCTTCAAGCAGAGGGTTCTACTAGACAACCTCTACAGGTCATAGATTTCTATGACTATTTGTGAAGTCCAATTCAGACAGGCACAGCATACAAGACAAAAAAAAAACCAAAAAACTATTTTCACTTGAGCCAGTCAGCAGAAGTGTTTCCAACTGCACTCTAAAACATTCAGTCATAGGAATTTA
Organism: Galbula dea; assembly: GCA_013399015.1. Classification (NCBI taxonomy): domain Eukaryota; kingdom Metazoa; phylum Chordata; class Aves; order Piciformes; family Galbulidae; genus Galbula; species Galbula dea. The sequence goes on along the minus strand of VWZX01001366.1, from coordinate 92,724 downwards.
CACAGGGATTAATGGGTAAGTGACTGGAGTTACTGCTACTTGACTAGCAAAAGCAGTTATTAGTGAATACTATCAATCTTTTCTAGGTATCAGCCTGTTTCCCCTTCCTCCAAACACTGCTTTATAGTTTTGGAGTCAGATTTTGAGAGATAACTGTAGCTATTCTGTGTATCTCCTATTCCAACAGGAGAATTCATCAGCATTCAACCAGAATTCAGTTTCTGAGAAGACCAGATAAGCAGAGGAAGGTAAATGGAGATTAACTTCTCCCATGCCTGCATCCTAAATAATCTACAAGTTCCTCTACATTACTGTCTCTACACAATGGCTTTCCAAAAATCCAGCTTAATCACACAAGGTAAATCTAATTTGGGGACCACAAAAGCAAACCAAACAAAACCTGACTGCTTTGTTCAGTACCTAGGTTATTGATATGGCTGTATACAGTACAGATACACAGCAACCAAAGCACTAGCTTAAATAACAGGAGTTTCTATTTTTATTTTTCCACTGCTAAAAAGATGTATTGAAATATTAACAAACTGAAGATTACATGAATATATCTGGTACTATCCCCTCTCAAGAAGCTGATTGAAAGAGTGTCATGGTACCTTAAAAATATACTTAAGACATCATTTCCCTCAAAAAAAAGAGAGAGAAAAAAATCTATGTGCAAGATTAGTGTAAAAATAATGTTCTGCATTTTAGTTTAGTTGAAGCTACCCAGAAAAGTTCAAATCAGATGCAACTGTTTCATGCCTTAATAAAAGATTAAGCACTTTTAAATGTTACTCCTGCATAATCTTGCACAACAGATTTGAGAGGAAAAAAGTAATTGATGGAAGTCATGAATTACAAATCACATTAAATTACTGACCTTAAGTGAAGGGTTACTCTGGCTAAAGCTATCTTCACAGAAGCATTTACATCTTCATTTAAATACACAGAAACCACTATACAAGTAGTACTGGCATTTTCTCATCATCAGATCAATGTTTTTCCATACTACTTTTGAGCACATTCAAAACTGAAGGAAACCCACATTTCCATTAGCCTGAAACAAGCCACACAGCAGGACTTCTAAAAGCTATTGCTCTCACTTATTCAATAAGCCTTTGTTAACCTTCCCCATGCCTTTCCCTTTAAATCAGAGCTCCTTCCCAAATCTTCCTAATGCTACCAGGTAATTGATTCTGCATGTCATTTGTATGCAAATCCTCCTCCTTCTACCACATTTTCACTACTGATCTGCTTGGAAATTTACATTCCACGCTTCAACTTCCATCAGAAATCAGATTAAATGGAAAGGTCTCTTTTCACATTATACTTTGAATTGACTGAATCTGAACAACTGCAAATACTGCTGTGAGAAAATAGTTATTATTGAGTTTTTTTCCTCAGACATGAATGAACTTGTTTCCACAATCAAATTTACAGAAAGACTCATACTGCTGAACTGACCCTTGTATGCTGTACAAGGTTGAAATCAATCCAATGCCTGTAAAGATTAGTCTTACATACTGAAGTCACAATTACAAAAGACTAGCATAAGGACTGAACATTACTGATCTGACTTTACTTTCTACAATTTTCTTTCACCTTTTAAATTTAAAATACCTGTAGTCTAGTTCTCCTAGAAAAAGTGAGGGAGTTCCCATACCTCACCTCCCAGTCAGAAGTCCAAAACATAAAATTCAGTCTGTTATTTTTGTGATAAAGAATTTTCCCTAAAGCATTATCAAAAAAGACTGAACAGCTACAGCATGTAAGGTAAAAAGAAGGATAGAAACAAAAATATAAATGTTCTGTTTATAGGTAAAAATAACTGTTTATACTAGTTCATATTTAAAAAATGGACTACTGCACTCAACTTTAAGAGCAAAGAGCATGACTGGGGTTTAAGAATTTTTCTTAAATACTTTTCAAAGGAGAGAGACTAAGCCTGTTTTAAGACTCAGTACAACACACTGAGCATCTGAAGGAATTTATTTGTGCTGTGCTCCTTTAACAGATATATACACTCAATTGGAATCTTCTCCATGAATCTGATTTCTGGCAGGTAATAGCTAGCTAACGTCCTAGTCTCATTCCTATGATACAAAATCAACAGAGACCTTCTCTGGAAGGTTAGCACAAACACTAGAAGACATGCAATTCTGCTCTTCAGTGGATGGCAAGATCTGAGAACCTGGATGCAACAGGATTGCTATGCAAAAGTGTAAAACCTCAGAGAGAACACAATGCCTTCCACCAAAATAATTTTACAGTAAAAACAGATGTCTACCTCACACAGCATAAAAGTCACACATATGTTGTCTTATCCATTTGGGTAATATTCAGGCTGAAGCAGACTGAAACCAGGGTCCCATCTCCCTGCTCACCACTGCTCTGGTGCAACTTACACACATGTATCCAGGGCCTAGTATAGACAAAGTATAGAACCTGACCTTGCCGTGTAACAAGTGCAGATGGAAGAGAAGAAATAAAGGAAACAATACTAGTGGCCTGACTGATATGTAAAAGTTACTTCATATATGACCAAAAAGGCAAGATTGTCTTAAAAAAGAGACATTGCTGAGCACTTGCAGCACTGAAATACAAAGTCAGCTCTAAGTCTTAAACATTGTTTTATAAGCCCAGCCTTAGTTTTCAAAAGTGTTAGATTTAATTTTGCCAAAAGTAGGAAATAAAAGTGAAGTTCATGTATTTCCTATAGAAGCACAGGTCTAAGCACATAATTTGTTTCATTTGTCACTGATCTCCAGGTTGTTAAACTGAAGGATTTTTCTTATTCATTCAGAGCTGCTATCAGATAAAACTTGAGGCTTCAAAAGATCCACCACTAGTTAGTTGTGTTCCTCATAAAAAGATAAGTGACCGCCAAGAAGACTCTGCTTACATACAACAAAGCTGCAGTATCCAAGATAACACTTACCAATTGCTAGGCCATCACTAAAATTGTGCAGTCCATCTCCCATAATCACCATCCATGCCAGAGTTGCTATCCCTGCATCCTTCAGTTCTTCACGTGAGTAACGCTGACTATGACTGTGGGGATGATGGTTCTGATGATGGTGGTGATGCAGAATATGATGGTAGTCATGGTGATGATGACTAAGATGATCTGTCTGTCCTAGAGTATCATGTAAGTGAGAATGACATTTGTTTCTACAGCCCCTTGACACGTATTCATTGTCAACTTCCTCTTGATGAGAATGAGCTATCATCACTTCTTCTTCCTCTTGTACAGCTGGCTGCTGAGAAATGAAGGACGATGGATCTTGAGAGTCTGTCCCCAGGTAGCCCTCAGGCCCTATTACAAAAACCCAGAGCATATTATGTATTTTTAAAATCATCTAGGAAGCAAAGATACAATAAACAAGCTGAATAAGTGATGGAGTAAAGAAGAAACTAGTTAAGTCTAGAAGTCAAGAACGATACCCCAGCTTCTTGTACAGAAGTTTTTTTCCAAGGGTTTCCACAACTTGTCTTTAATCAGATTTCTGAGAGAATTCCCAGAAGTTCAAAATAAGAAAAACTTCTAGTTTCTGTTCCCTACCACCAAAGCAGCCCCTACAAATGCACCCTAAAAGCTAAAAAAGCTTTTAATCTTAGACTATTTGCAATTTTAAAACTGCATAAGGCTCTTGTGTTCCAGTTTCACATTGTCTGTTGGTTCAATTGATTCAGAAAGGGTTTGGAAAGCATATGCTATTTATTCATCTTGGGACTGAAGAACAAGAATGAAGAGGATTATGTTATAGATAAACACAGGAGCTTAAGTTTCAATACCTGAGAAATAAACACTCAAATTCATCACCACAAAGCATGAAACGTTCTCCTATAAATGTTAGTGGTATACTAATGTTAGCTATTTTAACTAACTCCTGAAACTTGCTAAATTCTTACCCTGCACTTAAACAAGCAAATGCACATTCTTCTGCATTACCAAAAACTCTTTCATTAGTTATAAAATTATTCTGGAAAAACTGAATGCCTCTTTTAGCTATGAGAGCTAACAAATATCTAGTGAGGTGTGTGTTGGCTTACAGCATGATCTTAGGGAAACATGATCATTTGCAGTCCAAATACTTCCAAGTAACCTCTAGGATTTTAGATTATTAACCTCAGAAATAAATATTCAAACTAAAACTCTGGACTTAAGATGTACAAAATTCTAAATAATGGATCGTGCATGAAACACCTAACAGTCTAAAGAGGAATGCAGAAGCCAGTAGGTACAGCTGTATTTGCAAGAGGCAGAGCCAGAAGGGCTTCATAAAATTACTTCAACTTCTGCTGTTAAATTCAGAATTAAAAGGCTTAAGGTTTCAAAACTGAATTCACTGCAACTAATCTATCAATCCTTTTTAAAAGAAAGCAGCAAGTAGGGCTAGTGCTCTATATAACACAGCTGTGTTGAAAAGATTTCAAAGTAGGAAGTGATCCAGCCTATGTCAAGAGGCAGATGTATAAGCTGCCATCAGTCAGGTTTTTAAACAGTGCTGCCACAACAGAACAGCTGTGCAATATTATTGGGACTTACGATCATCTGTATCTAACTTTTCTTCATTCACTGAAAACTTCTTACTTTCTCCATCATCTTCATTTTTTTTCTTATTCAAAAAGAAAATACTGTAGTTAATATTTTACTCATTTTTCAAAATACACATGAGCAACATTATATTCATAACATTTCTGCAGCCTGCACTGAAAGAGGACAACACAGAAGCCTTGCAAAAATGCAGAAGAGGAATGTTAGAAACTCAGCTAGGTACAATAAGACCAGTTCCTCAAGATCCATAGGTGGAAAAGAGACAAAAACACCACACACACATAACCACAAAAAACCAAAACCAAACACACAATTACATCACACTTTTGCACAGAGAATAAGCAGAGGGGTTCATCCGAGAAGTATCAAATACTGAGGAAGTGTTATTCCACTAATTCTTTTCCACTGTAATGTCAGTATGTTTTTTTCTAGTGTACTGAAGGAAAACCAAGTCAAATTTCTAATCATTGCTCATTAATGTCTGTATCACAACAATTTATGATCAGCGACTCAGTATCTAGAAAGGTATAATTAGCCTAACAGGAAATCTGCTCCTAGTAGTTGATAGACAGGAGCCGGGGTTGTTTAGCCTGGAGAAGAGGAGGCTGAGGGGAGACCTTATCGCTCTCTTCAGCTACTTGAAAGGTCATTCTAGGGAGGCGGGTGTTGGCCTCTTCTCCCTTGTGACTAGTGACAGGACTAGAGGGAATGGGCTTAAGTTGTGCCAGGGTAGGTTTAGATTAGATATTAGGAAGAATTTCTTTACTGAAAGAGTGGTTAGATATTGGAATAGGCTGCCCAGGGAGGTGGTGGAGTCACCATCCCTGGAGGTTTTTAAGAAGAGGATTGATGTGTTTCTTCAGGGGATGATTTAGGGATAAGAGTAGTGTAGGGCTATTGGTTGGACTAGATGATCCTGAGGGTCCTTTCCAACCATAATGAATCTGTGATTCTGTGACTATTTTTGCTTTTCCTGGAACTCTTGATGTCCTCTCTTGGCAAATACATTTAACTAGATATAGAGTGAGATACCCTGACACTCGCAATTAGTTTAGCTTCAGCATAAACCACACCAACCACCTCCTGTGACGAAAGTCATAGAGCTTACAAGGCATCTGCTCTGGGATTGCTTAATGACAAATTTAACAGTAACACTAAACAGAAATTATCAGTCATTGTGGTAGCCTAGAAATTAGCTACTTTTAAGATAAGTAATTAATAGCTTATTAACTTCCTCAATCAAAGCCTAAGATGTTGCCAGCTTTTACTGTATCTTTTTAAGTGAGTCAGCTTTTACATCATTTGTTTATTCCTGGCAACCGTACTCTTTAGAAAACTCAAGCACCAGTAATTGGGGAGTTACCAACATTTATGACCTGTCAAAGTGGAGTTACTATTTACCTTCCACACAAAAACCAGCATAGTCATCTGAAAGCTGTATTGCTCTTTGTTTTGGGGATATAGAATGGAAAGGAATGAGGAGCTTAGCAGATACTGTTTCCATATGGAACACTATGTGATGGAGTCACTTTCTACAGTGTAGTTGGATGATTATTTACGTAAGCACTTACTGACATCCTTATCCATTTTTGTGCCCCCTTCAACAGGAGTACAGTGACTGTATGTTCAGGCCACCTTATTTCATCCAGTATGAGAATAATAATAAAAGAGTTCAGATAGCTATATAATCGCCTTGGGATGTCAAAAGGAAGTCAATGAACAATAACTTCTTAAATCACTCTGTTAAAACAGAGTACAATTGGATGCTTTGGTGTCATGCTTATACTATATGTCTGGTTAAGGTAATAAACTTGGAACTCTTCCATAACTGGACCACACACAAAAGTTATGTAGTTTAAAAGTAGACATGTCACTAATATAAATGAAATAACACTAATCAAGTCAGCAATCACTATTAAATCCAGATATATGATACTCCCAAGTTTTTTATAAGTATTCAGAAATGATCATGCCATACAATATAGCTTCAAAATAATAGTTTCTCTACCTTTTTCTTCTTGTCTTTAAACTGCTTTATTAAAGTGATCAAATGCTCCACCAAAAACATGAAATACAAGCCTCCAAGTGCTGTAAGTCCCTTCCATGTAGAATCCAGGTAAGCACTCTCCTCCGTACTTTGGAAAACAAGGTGTTTGAATGTAGATTCTTTGTTTTGTTCAAGCAGAGGTTTTTCATGGTGATGGTGATGGTTTCCATGAGACTAAGAGGAGAATTGAAAGAGGAAAGTTGTTATATTCAAAAGAACTGACAAAAACATAGGAAATATTTTTTTCTCACGTCCTCTTCCTCAAGTCTGGAGTCCAGACTTGACAATTTTCACCAAGTAAATGCGCTGGATACAAACTCACATGATTTCAAGGAAATTTGTTGATAAGAAGAAACACTGCAATGACAGAGTAGGCCTGGTATCCAGCCTCTCACTGAAGCTACCTCCATACTGCATACAAAACATACAACTGCCCCCACAAAAACTCCTGACACTGTCAAGGCAACTTCATTTTAAGTAGTCACAGCCAGCGTGCTAATTGCTTCCCCATCTATGACAGCTTATAGACAAACACATTTTTCTCTAAGGAACTTAGCAGTAATTTCCTTTTTTTTTAGAGGAAGTATCACATGCTTCCCCTGCTCGTGGTTTACTGATATGTTCAGAATCAAAAAGCTTCAGTGACACCTCACACATTTAGATTTACATAAGCTCACATAGTAAAAGCAAAATTAACTAAAAGGAAAAAAACCCCTGATTAATTATAGTCAGGGCTCAGAAACCACCATAAGATCTGCACTCCTTTTTATGTCCTCTTATCTGAAAGACCATACAAGTTACCTGGGGAGGACAGAGGGGACAATGAGCAGGGTGAGGGGAATGTCTGTTTAAAAGCCCCAAGAAAGGTAGAAATTTAGCATTTGCATAACAGCAATATGTAACTCCAAAGTCTATCAAGTAATGTTTTCCCAGAACTTCAGAAATGTCTGATAAAAAAATTACAGTTGGTAAGCATTCACATTAGTGGTTATTTACAGATGATAATGGATTATCTATTCCACATTTTAAATGTACAGTAAGTAATTTCTCCTATCTATAAACTTCATTAAACTGGAAAAAGAAATAGAGGCACCACTGCAATAGGCAACTGAAAACATGTATGCAAAATTCTTGCATGCGAGGAACAATGAGTGATTTGGCAGCATATGTGACTAAGAACAGGAAACAGATGGAGGGATAATGGTAGGAGGTTCTTACACTCTCTAAGGACTGTGAAATGACTAATATAAACAGTTCCAAATGGGAAACCTTTCCATAAAATAATTTACCTTACAGGGCTGAGAAATGACTCACCAAACAGGTACTAATTAATAGGGATTAAAATTATCACTAAGAAGTAAAGACAGGTGTCAAATTCTTGGCTTTGAGATAGCAAATGAAGCCATAACTAATACTTACATGTGGAAGGAGATGTAAGAAAGCATCTCCACTCAAAGTCCCCACAGCCAATGCCACAAGAAAACTTAGGAGAAATTTGAAAAATACACGATTCATCAGCGGTACCAATATAACACCCAACAAGGAAAGAAAACTGATGACAGAGATGGATATAAAGCCACCAATCCAAGCTGGTAAAAAAACCAAAAAGTAACAAGAATAAGTAACAGCTGAATGAGATTCTTTGCTAACATTCCTGTTATCAAACACCAAATCAATCAATGAGATGTTAACAAATGGTATGCCACAGAGACTTCTCTCTAGATACAGTCAAATGCCAAAAGAAAATTACAAGTTATTTCAACTTTGAAATATGTATCTCAAATTTATAACCAACATAAATGGGCTTCCAGTAAGCTTTTATTCCATCTTAAAGAAAAAACAAACAAACAAACACCAAAAAACTAACAACCTACCTATTTGCAGAGAGTAACCTTTTGTAGGAGTTTCAGCTTTTTCACTAGTTGCGTGGACTATGCAGTATTTGCCATCGATCTGATTAATAAGAGCTGGACAGAGGTAACTAAATTCAGTGGCACTCAACAATACCTGAGTGCCTATTCCATGGGACTGCATCAGTTTTGACGCGCTGGAGCACTATGGAAAGATGTGTTAAAAGATTAACCAGAAAAAAGATACTATGATGTATCTCAAGAGGACTGCACATCCCACTTTACCTGAAATGCAGCAACATCATATGAAAACAGCTACATCAATCAGTTGGTAACAAAACCAATTTAGTAAGAACTGTACCTTCGTGTCCCTTCTGGCCCAGAAAGCTAGTTCATAGTATCACAGTATGTTAGGAGTTGGAAGGGACCTTGAAAGATCATCTAGTCCAACCCCCCTCCAACAGCAGGATTCTCTAAGACTAGGTCACAACAAAGCTTCCCTGACTGGGAATTGAACCCAGGTCCCAGTGGTGACAGCCCTGAATCCTAACCACTAGACCACCTCCTCTCGTAATTTTAACTAGATTTTTTTGGGTTTTTTTTAACTTAACACATTATTAGAAAAACAAGACAGATTCTGGCTTTAAGGCAGAACAGCATTTTTAAGTGTTTTTTTCACTTCTAGTAACATTTTAAAATAATATATAAATAATATATCAAACCAAATGTATGTTTATACTCAGTATCAGTACATATTTCTTCTTAGAAAAAAATCTTAAAAATAAAACTAGATCACATATATATATATATATATTCCTCTGAGCATGTGAACATACAATATTCCTTCAAAATGTAAAGTTTCACAAAAAGTTGTGTTTTGCTAAGACTACTGTTACGGCACAAAGCCTGTACCCAGATAAATTATAAGCACCTGACAAATAGCCACAACAGCACTCCTGGTAGATCTGGATTCCCAAGAATACAAACAGTATCAGTCTCACCTCTTGGGTATTTTGGTTTTTCAGTTTAGAGTACAGGTAGCTTCCTCTTTCCAATTCCTTTGGAGAAGTATGAGATTCATTTGCTCTGCTGTTGGAGAGCCAACCTGCACTGCTACCACCTGTGACATTAACAGCATTAGAGCTGGTCAGACCTAATCGAGCAACTGGCCTGACTTCTTCAGGTTGCACATTCTGTAACTCAGACTGGCCATCTGTGGGAGCAGTGATGACAGATGCCGTTATTTCATTAACGGTGTTCTTACTGTGTACAAAGTTCTGCTGATGTTCTACATGCTCTACTTTATGAGATTCCTTTGAGTGACTGTTCCTGTGGTCTTTGCCAGCATCAGATTCATGGTTTGGACAAACAGTCTTCTCGGAGTTTTTACTCAATGAAACATGACTATGATGGTGATGATCATGGTCATGATCATGGTCTATTTTAATCCTTTTAATTTTATCTATACCTATGTTCTGGAGCAGTTTTCTAAAGCCTTCAATTGACAGAGAATTGTTTTCTCCATAACGATGAAAAAGTTCTTGAAGGTGAAACTTCTGTATTAATCCTGCCACATCAGTATTAATGCTAGCTGCCTTTTCTGGAAAAGTTCTCTCTGATGTATGCACAACAGTAGCTGCCTCCAATCCATGACGATAACTTTCAAAGAGTACTATGGAAAATGACAGAAGGATGACTGACAATGTACTCTGCATTGCAGTTTCTTTTTAGCAGTGAAAAAAGCCTAGAAAAAGAAAAAAAAGTTTTAACAGTTTACATAAAAATGATCACATCTTCCTCTGCAACAAAAGTTCATCGTTTGCTTAAACAAAAGAAACCTGTAACAAACACTGCTCGAATTCTCAATACAGCAAGAGAAGAGCCACTTAAATTACATCAACATAAATTCTTCCCTGATGCATAACCTCCAGCAACAGCAGGTGAAGCTGCATACCAGAGTGAGGTCACAGGCCACAAACACCCCCCAGGTGTAAGCTTACCTTTGGTTACTTGGCCTGAGTCAATTTTCTAACAACAGCAAAACGATGAGAGAGCATCTTCAAGGATGCACCGTGTTCTAGGCTAGACTTTTGTCATGCTTAAACGAAGTGTTATAATTTCTCTCTTAGCAAGGTTTAAGTAGTATAAATCATACATTCCTGCTTAAAAATCAAAGTTCCCAACCTTCCATCAGGATTTCCCAGAGCTCTTGGCAAGCCAGAAGGGCGAGTTTTCAGCACTCCACAAAAATATTCTTTACGCCGTCATGTTCTAAATGCGTTTTAACGCTGCCATTGCACAGCTCCTTTCACTAGGCAGGCAGACCACTGCTATGCAACAGATGTATACAAATTAAAACATTTATGAATTGCAACTAGATTACATTTAACGTCCCTTTCAACCCAAACCATTCTACGATTCCATAAATACTCTAGCAAGCCTAAGAATTTACTGATACTTAGGCTGAGTGCAGGACTATGTCAGAGGCTGCCTCAGCGTTTTCGGGGAAGCACAAAGAACACAGCGTAGCCCACCGAACTTCATAGTTTTCAGCAACATTACAGCCAGCCGTAAAAACACAACACCACCACCGGGGCTGCGTCAGTGCTTACGGTCCCCGTTCAAACAGCATAGGCGGGAGGCGACGTCCCCAGAACAGACCCGCGCCCATACAGCAGCTAAGCCGGGCCCGCGCTCAACGGCGAGCACAGAGGCGGCAGGAGAGGTGCAGCCACAGCGCTTTCCGGCTCGCATGAGACCGCTACCCATTGCTGCCAGCGCAGGCCGGGGGCGGGGACGAGCACAGCCCCGGAGCTATGCAGCCGCCGGCACAGCCCCGCCTCATGGGGCGGCGGTTCTAGCAGCTCGACCCGCAGCTGCTGGTTCCTACCTGANGGAGGAAAGGAAGGAAGGAAGGAGGGAAAGAGGGAAGAAAGGGAGGAAAGGAGGGAAGGAAGGAAGGAGGGAGGGAAAAAGGAGGAAAGGAAGTAGGGAGGGAAAAAGAGGAGGGAGGGAAAGGAAGGAGGGGAGGAAAGGAAGGAAGGTGGGGGGGAAAAAGAGGAGGAAAGGAAGGAGGGAGGGAGGGAAAAAGAGGAGGAAAGAAAGGAGGAAGGGAGGGAAAGAGGGGAGGAAAGGAAGGAGGGGAGGAAAGGAAGGAGAGAAGGAAAGAAAGAAGGGAGAGAGGGAGGGAAGGAAGGAGGAAAGGAGAGAGGGAAGGAAGAAAGAGGTCCTGCCCCTGATCTGCCACCTTTGATGCCCCTCAACATTGCTGTGAGCACCGCTTGGAGGTTTGGAGCATCTGTAAGGGCCATCTGGCCCCGTCCAGCCCAGCTCTCCCCAGGCACAGCAAAGGCCCTTTGTCNACACCCGCCTGCCGCCACAGGGGGAAGCAGAAAGTTGCCTCGCCCGCCGCCACGGGAGGAGCAGGATGTTGCCTCGCCCGCCGCCGAGACAAGCCCTGCCGCCACCGAACCCTTCCCCGGCCGCTGCCCACGCGCTCGCACCGCTCCCCGCCCCCTTCCTTTCCTCTTCCGGGCACAGCTACAGTCACACGTCTCTCCGGCGGCCAATGGGGAAGAGGAACGAGTACCACGTGGAGGTGACGGCGCTTGGGCGGGTTTGACGTTGTCTGCTCCCCGGGGCCTTGGAAGGCGGGGGATGGAGGGAGGGATGGATGGATGGAGGGGTGGATGAACAGGGAGGGAAGGAAGGAGGGAGGGAAAGAGGGGAGGAAAGGAAGGAGGGGAGGAAAGGAAGGAGGGGAGGAAAGGAAGGAGAGAAGGAAAGAAAGAAGGGAGAGAGGGAGGGAAGGAAGGAGGAAAGGAGAGAGGGAAGGAAGAAAGAGGTCCTGCCCCTGATCTGCCACCTTTGATGCCCCTCAACATTGCTGTGAGCACCGCTTGGAGGTTTGGAGCATCTGTAAGGGCCATCTGGCCCCGTCCAGCCCAGCTCTCCCCAGGCACAGCAAAGGCCCTTTGTCTGGACAGCTCAGGAAGAACTGTGCTAGCTGAGGAAGGGCAAAAAGTGTGGGAGTCAGTGGTAGGGAAGAGGTGGCCCAGGAAGAAGGCTGAATCCCAAGGGCATCCATGCTTCCAAAAATATTGATATTTTTAGCCTTTTATTTGCAAAACTGGGATAAGCCAAGTATCTCAACCCTGTGGACTGGATTTTGCAGACTGCATGAAGAACCCAGATTTGGGACAACAGCCTTGATGAATGATCAGTATTTTAAAGAATTTGTTAAATTGGTATATAATAGAATGTATTAGTGTAGTTCAGCAAATTGACTCGACATAGGCTTAGAATCAGGAATTTCATAACATGCAGGATAAATAGTAGGAAAGCAGGAACTGAAAACACTGGCTATATTGTTAGGGTGCCTCAGAGTATGCTGAAGGGTTTCACATGTAACTGTAGGTAACAGGTAAGGGGAGCTAGGCTTGCTTATACAGTATATCAGCATGAAACATTTAACTCTGATTTAGAGAGGTGCTGTGAAGAGAGCAAAACAAATCTTTATCTTCATGGCGTGACCAATAGTGACCTGAGAGGAAGAAGAGGATGAAATCATGACCACCACAGACCATCAAGAAGAGTAACTGCATAAGCACCAAGTACATTAGATTATCAAGTGAGTTCTAGGAAAACATATTCATATGTAGATGAGTTCTAAGTAATCTACTAAATATGTAGCGTTCTAAGAAAACTTGAGTATGTAGATGAGTTCTAAGAAATCTACTAAATATGTAGTGGGTTGTGTCTATAAAGTAGTGGTTCATGCTTGGGGGGACATGTGTGTATTAGGAGGAGAGATCCCCATATGCTTGGTGTCATTAAAGGAATGCTTTCAGAAACCTTAAACTCTGGTCTCTGAGAGTGTTCTTTGGCTGACTTTTACAGTATCAACCTGACCTTGAATGATTCCAGGGATGGGGCATCTACACCCCTCTGGGCATCCTCATAAAAAAAATTCATTTTATCTAGCCTAACTGCCTAAATCTAGTTTAGTCTAAAACTATTGCTCCTGTTGCCTATTGCAACAGTTCGTGCTAAAACAATTGCCCTCGTTCTTAGAGGCCTTCTTTAAGCTTTGAAAGGCCACAATAAGGTCATCCCAGAGCTGCCTTTTCTCCAGGCTGAACAACCCCAGCTCTCAGACATTCTCGTATGAGAGATGTTCCAGCCTTCTGATCACTTTTGTGGCCCTGTTTAGTGGTTTTCAGAAGGTAGTGGTTCATTGGGAGGTGTGAAATACTCCCAAGAGAGTTAAAGTAAGCTGAAACATAGGAGATTCCATGTGAATACATGTAGAAATTTTTTCCCAGTTAGATGCCAGAGCACTGGAACAGACTGCCCAGGGAGGTTGTGGAGTCTCCTTCTATGGAGGTATTCAAAACCCATCTGGATGCACTTCTGTGTGACCTGTTTTAGGGAGTCCTGCTGTGGCAGGGGGGTTGGACTAGATGATCTTTTGAGGTCCCTTCTAACTCCTAATATTCTGTGATTCTGTGAAAGTCAACTGTAGATGAGAATCAGAGCAGTTCTCCCTGAAAATTGAAGTCATTCTGGGCTTGCAGCCATAGTCCAGATGAACATGCTGGGTGTGGTAGCATGCCTTAAAATCCTGGAAAGGGTTTTGTACAAGGAGTCCCAATCTTGAAAAAAGTACACATGTGGGCAAGCAAGGACTGGAAGTACCTGACTGGTTGCAAACAAGGGGTGTGAGTAAAAGGCAAGTCATGTTTTTTGATGACACCCACTAGGGTATTGTGATGATCTCTGTTTGGTTGAATGTGCCATAGTTAACGGTCTGGCAGAAGAAAACTGCACTCTGTGTATGAGTGGACAAAGAGACAGTAAGAAAAGGCTGAGATCACCTCAGAGAAAGGCTTGAAACTTGCTGAAAATATGTTGCTTTCTTCTGAATAGGTGCTGTCCCATGTGTGGTTTCTTACTTGGTAAAGAAATGCAATGGACACACGGAGTCAAGCAGTTTGGTTTACTGCAATTCTGTGCAGAAAAGGGTGCCAGAGGTTAATTCTCAAAGCTACTACAGCTGTTGAGAAACAAGACAGGTCTTATATACAAAATGACAGCAAAATAAAGTAAAAGGCTAGTTAATCATTCTCATAACTCATTTCAAACCAGAAATTTAACACTCAATCTTATCTCCATGTGTCTGCTGTCTTTGTTGAGATTATTTTAAGGTTTCCCCCCTCACCTCAGGTGAAACCTGGAGTTTTTGTAACTCTTAACTCTCTTCTTTTGATAGCACTGTGGCTAAGGACAACAATGTGGCCAAGGGTGGTTCCCCTGCTCTGTTTGTTCCTTATCTCTTTGTAAAGCTGTTATCTTTTGCATATCCCCCCTCAGTCTTCTCTTGTGAGTTTTCACCCTTGCTTTAATTTCTTTACCCTTTCATCTTAGGCATCCTGTATTTTTCAGCTGTTGCTTTGCTGTACCACTTAACTGGCCATGACCCCATGACTGCTGTATATCCCAGGTGTAGGCTCTCTTGCATTTCCTCCTTCTTCTTCCACCAGTTCCAGAGTTTTACCTTCTACCATCACATCGATTAATACTGTTAGTACAGTGGGTGCAGTTCTGCTTACCCATTCCAGCTGGCTTTGGAGTTTGGCCTGTCTTTTGTGGTGGATTGGCAAGGTTTTTCAGCTTGCTGGAGTGTGAAGGCAGCACTGAATCTTGCCCTAGGATCTGCCTTTACTGGTGGTTCCTGAATATTATGCTAGCAACTTAATATCCAAACTATGATCACCATTCCTTCTCCTTCTGCTCTCTACTGCTCTTGACAGTACCACCCTGCTCTTCAGTCAGAAGGTGACAGATCTGTTGTCTTTATGCCTAATACCTCCAACTCTCTGACTGAATTAAACCTGGTTCTTTGTGAGTTCAGCTGACTGAAGGACAGAGGGGAAATAGTGTGTTGTGAAGAATTCCAGAAACAGAAAGCGACAGATCAGAAGGTTATGGATTCATTCCATGCAGTAGCTTTTGAAGTACTGTAACAATTCTGTGGCCCTCAGCCTTACACTTTTTTTTTCCCTGGAGGAGGAGAAGGGAGGCAGCAAAATGCAGGAGTGAGTGTTTTGGTTTTTTTTTATTTTAAGTCTAATTCATTTTGCATGAAATACTGTTTATCAGATGCCTTTGTAATATTTCAGTAACACAACATTTCTGCATAAGATGCTAATGTTAGGCATTTGATTGTTCTAAATGATACTTTTAGATCTTTTCACATAACAGCTTCTAAATGCCAGTTTTTTTAGACTCTTGAATGCATCCACTGTCTCCAGCTGTTTCATTGTGTCAAATCTGCAGTTTCTTCCCATATCTTGTCAAGGATATTTACAAATCTGAGTGTCAGAGCTTAGGTCACAGAACTAGTCTTCAGTGCTAAAATGTTTTATTTTATTTATTTTCATTTGATTAGTCAACATATATCAGCTAGGCAAAATGAACCCACATTGTTAATTGCAATCCATCTAAAAAACTTATATGCAGTAAAACTTGAGATCAGATCTGGTTTATGTTACCTGGCTTAATGTCAGTAAGTTTCTCTTGTGGTAAAATTAAAAGACTTTAGCCGATTTTGTTCTTTCTGTTATCCAGTGACTTTGTCTGAATACCTTAGTCCAGCTATGAGCTCTGGAGTAGCTGTGATCACATAAACAAAGGTCTTGGTGTCCCTTGTGGATGGTTTAATGAATGTATAAAAATCTTTCAACCTGTGGACAAATGGGAAGCATTATTTTGAGAGTCAGCAGAGAGCAAACCGGGAAATGGTTCAACTGCTGTCTTAATCCATCATGGGACTGCATCTTTAACTACAGCATGTAGCTCTGGGCCTCTATTCAGAAAGGGTATGTTGGGAATTGAAAAGATCATACTCATTGAAATTTTTTGTTTATTTGTTTCTGTTCATAGAATCATAGTATCATCTTGATTGGAAGAGACCTTTAAGGTCATCAAGTCCAACCATTAATGCAGAGCTGCCAGGTTACCAGTAAACCACATCCCTTTTAAATACCTCCAGGGATGGTGACTCCACCACTTCCCTCAGCAGCCTGCTCCAGTGTTTCTATAGCCCTTTCAGGGAAAACAAATTTCCTAATATCCACCCTAAACCTCCTGTGGCTCAACTTGAGGCCATTTCCTTTCATCCTGGTATCTGTTATGCAAGGGTACCTGGGAAGGTGGGATTGTTGCTATGGGGACACGTCTGCTGTGCCGGGCAGGAACTTGTAACCATTGACCCCTCTCCTTCCATTCACTGTGTTCAGACAAGTGGAGAGGGGAAATGGAATCCTCTGTGTCGTGTATCTCATAGAATCATAGAATTGTGAGAGTTGGAAGAGACCTCAAAGATCATCTAGCTCCAACCCCCCTGCCTGGCAGGGACACCATCCACTAGATCAGGTTGCCCAGGGCCCCATCAAGCCTTGTCTTAAAAGCTTGCAGGGATGAGGCTTCCACAACCTCTCTGGGCAACCTGTTCCACTGTCTAACCACCCTCATAGTGAAGAACTTCTTCCTAATATCCAACCTGAATCTACCCTCCTCTAGTTTATGATCTCATCTGACTGTTGGACTTGTCTCAGGAGAGGTAGAACGTGATTCCGTTGGTCAATCTCCCTCTTGCAGTCCCTGATGCTCTTCTACCTACTCACCTTTTGCCCAAGATCTGTTACTAAGCAGAGGAGTTCCTCCACCTGGGTCCACCTCCCATAGGGGTGCTCACTGCCACTATCCTGTTCTGGTGTAAGAGCAGGGCACATCTTGCAGCCTGACATGTGGGTAGCTAAGTGTCCCACTGAACCTCCACTGGACTAACAGGATAGTAGGATAAAAGGCTTGGGAGCCAAGTAGTGGAGCATCCATAAGCCTGGGCTGCATACAGGAGAAACCAAAGCATCCTGAGTGTTGGTTATAGGAGGGACCAGGAGGTCCAAGCCATCTGCTGGAGGGATCCACAGGATCAGGGGACCAGCTGCAAAAGAGCTTAGTTGCATGTGTCTTTGTGCATGAGATGACTATCAGACCAGGGGATTCGGGAGCCGGGTACTAGATTGACTAAGGTCGGTTACCAGAGAGAGTCATAGTGTGTGTCTCAGGGGGTCTAGGTGCCAGAAACCCGTTTGGGACTATGGGCCTTAGGGACTTTTGTGCCCAGATGCCAACAACTGGAGACACCAGAGGATCCAGCAGCCAGTTACTGGTCAGATGGAATGTCTAAGAGCAGCTGCTGGAGGGATCTGTATTGTACCAATATATGTGTTCCTTGCTAACAGGCTTTCACCCTAATCAGTCAGACAGGGGAACAGGATGTGGCTGCTGGAGCTGTTGCTGATTGTGTGAGGGCTATGGTTTCTGTCTCTGTATCTATGTGGCCATGTGTATGTCTGTGTACTTTGTGCATTGAAAAACATGCTCAGCCTTGCTAGTGGCTGGACACAGAGCAGCAACAGCCTGGCCTCTGCTGGCCAACAAGATTCAATAACCTCTAGTAATTATTGTTGTTTTGATATTGTGGTGGTTTTAGATCTAGACACAGAAAGGCTGAGTTTTCAGGAGGGAAAAGAGTATAAGCAGCAGAAAAGTATACTAGAAAATTATATGGGTAAAATTATTAAGGGGAAAAAAAAAGAGAGAAATGCTCCAGAAAGACCTATTCAGAACTGTAGGACAAAACACTTTGTTATGTAGCAAGGCTATATATGTAAAATATATACAATATACACAGTACAATAACATACAATAATTTTATATATTATTGTAAATGCTATTGACTGGAAGATGCTGAAGGATGAGAGTAAGAGCATTTATTCATGCAAGGCATGCTTTTAAGTAGCATAAGTTATTACATATCTTCACAGGGGAATCTACAACACAATTACAAGGTATCTTAGGGTGGAGATTCTGTTCCTTTGTGCCATAGTTAAAATGTCTGAGTACAGTTTATCATCTGAAGCTTACAGCTGTTATTTACTTCTAAAGGTTGCCAAAGAGATTCTGTATCATAGAACATGCACATTTTATGAATGTCTAAAACACAGGGCTAGCAATTCTTCAATCAAATTTTTACTTAATTAGAAAAGTTATATTTGAAAAACACAGAAGCAAGAGCTTCCTTATTTGTCTCTTCCTTTTTTCCTTATTTGATTGCATGAGTAGAAGCCTGAATCTCAAAAGCCCTGGCTCAGTCAGCAAAGGTGGGCTGTAAATCTTACTGGGATAGTATTGGACTTTTTGAGTCTCATTGTTTTCACTTTACTCAAGCCAACAGTGCAACATTCACTTGAAATGAAAAAATTCATGGTGAAGAATAACTTTTGTAGTAGCAGCATATGCTCTCCAGTTTTAGGTGATGGGTACTGTAAAAGGGATGTTGCACCAGGATGACCTCTGTTGTGGCTCTTTTATTTGGACTGAGCACAGTACTGGATTTATAGTTGGCCACCTTTCCCTTTGGCACAGTCTGTTCCTTTTTTGCACCTGCTTTAAGTTCTCATAACAGAAAAATGATGCCACTTTAGCTTGTGTGTTTTGAAAGCAGCTTGTAATAATGGAAGTCATAGCTTCTTAATGTAGTGTTGGAATAAATCTTTAGTGTTTGTGTTACTTTGCAAAGCTAGGAGAGTTCAAAGCCAGGACCACAATGCATATATGAGCACAGAAGATTTTAGTCTCTCTGATGGATACAGAAGATAATTGGTAGGCATGCATTTGGGATGTTGTCTTTCAATCTCAAGTTCAAAATCAAAGTTTTTCAAACCCAAATGCCTTTGAAATACTGCAGCCAATGGATACTCAGCATGTCAGAAGCTTCTTATTTACATTCTTCAGTCTGGATCTAGAGTTT
Organism: Galbula dea; assembly: GCA_013399015.1. Taxonomy (NCBI): domain Eukaryota; kingdom Metazoa; phylum Chordata; class Aves; order Piciformes; family Galbulidae; genus Galbula; species Galbula dea. The sequence continues at coordinate 73,393 of VWZX01001366.1, read as the reverse complement.
CTGTGCCATTTTGAAAGCTTGTCTTTAATGAATAATGTAAGCTTAAATTCTGATCAGTAAACTTTTATGATTCTAATTAAGGTAATATTTGAACCAAACCTGATCAGACACAAGGGCTAGGTCATAAATGCAGGTATTTACTATATAGTCTATACACTAAAATTACTGCAATATTTCTCTCTGGTGCTTTCTGGAGAGAAATAACAGCATGTGTTAGATAGGGCTTGGGACATGCCACAGCTGCTTGTTTATGTTCAGCAGAATAGATAGTGTCCCAAATGCATTGTACTAATTGTGCATAACTAGATAAACTCTGAAACTGTGTATAGCACTCCTAACACCCTAGATACCCAAACCTCTACAACTACTTAGCATATACAGGGTTTCTAGATGTCTAGTAGCCCAGCTAGACATTAATGTTCAGGACTTCCTGTGACATTTCTAGTAGGAAAAAGGAGATGTGGGTAGGAGACCTGTTGCTGACCTCAAGACTTGCCTTGTTTTGATAAACTGGTTCTTTGATGTCTTCACCCTTATTGAATTATTACTGTTTTCAGGTGTGCCTGTTTCAAAACTGTGGTACAAAAATTACCTCATACAGCATATGACAGATGTCACCATAATCTTTAGGATTATTGTCATTGTTGTTTCTTCTGCCTGGTATGTATTAAATTTGGATGGTATAATATCTCTTGTGAAATAGAACACTAGTAGATAACTTGAAAATGTGGCACTGCATTTTTTTTCCTATCAAACTAATTTCCTCTAAACCTGTATGTTGTTGAAGCAGCATCCATCAGATCTTGTCAGCAGCACAATGAGGCACCTACTGTATATTGTCAGTGGAATACCAATTAGCCTTTAATTTTACCACACATCCAATCAAAAGAGCTATTGCTTGCACATGATGGCAGAAGGTCATTAAAACAAATTATCTTGCTGCCAGACAATGACAACAAAACCACAGCTCGGTAAGTAGTGTATCTGTTACTGGGCACTGACAGCACACTATAAATGCTGTGCTGCACTTGCTTTTTCATTCTGGCTTGTTTCAGGTGATCTGATGGCCTGAGAGCTATAGCTTAAACATGCTTTCCTGACTTAACCTTTTAAGATACAATATTATTTGCCTGAGTCATACAAGTACATAGGTACTTTTAATGTTGTAGCTGTCAAATTTGTTAGCACTTCCTTTCCTTTCAGCTGTTGCTTGCAATTTTAGTTCTTAACAGTCCCTTCCAGAACAAACAGCAGCCTGTCCATTAGTACCCTGAATGGTGGTGCTTTAGCCCTGTGAAAATAAGTGCTGGTGGATCACTTAAGATGTTGCACTTTGTCTGGGTTTGGTCATCTGGATTCTCTTAAGTTTTTCACTTCATATTCTGCTGTGAGCCAATACTTTCTTTTGTTTGGGACATCAGAAACCTTCCTAATTCTAATTTTCTCATACTTCTCATAGTTTTTTTTAAACTTTCTTCTTGTAAGACAGTTGCCTGTTTTCCTTTCAGCTTGAGAGCAAACTACTTTGCAAAATTCCAAAGTAATCCACTTGCTACTGTATAATTGGAAGGTGCTATTCACAGCTGAGTCAATCACACAAAGATACATTAATGCTTTTACATTCCAAAAAATAACAAGACTCTACATACTGATAACAGATACTAATCCCCTACCATTTATGCTTTCAGGATGTCTGTGCAAAAGAAAAACAGAGAAACAAAATTGGAAATAGAGCATGAGTGACAGCAAAAAATAAAAATCCTACTCTATATGTAAGAATTTCAGTTTAAACCTTTGCCATTTTTTTCTGTGCCAAGTTGTTCTGCAGGTTTTGCTCAACAATACCATCAGCACTGAGACCTCCTGCAGAGATGCTTCTCTGGTAGCATCAATCAGGAAAAAAGGATTTTTATGCTTCCAGAAATATAGTCAAGACACCCAGCTAGTAATTGCTTTTTTTTTCTCCAGAGTATGCTTTCATACTTCATAACTTCTTGTTAGAAAGCAAAACTTGCACTGATGGTAAATGGACCCATGAAAAATTCTCATCCTGTCTGTAAATCAAGTTGCAAGTGAGTATCCAGAAACTGAGCATTGAGGAGAATTTATTTTCTTCAAAGTGCCACCAGACTGTTTTTGACAGGGAAGAAAAACATGCTGTAGTGGTTACACAAGTCAGTTTTAGTCTCTGAGCCTCTTGATAATAAGCAGGTCTCTTCATCTATGGTGTCCTGAGAAAAGGTGGTGCCTCCAATCTGCTTAATTGGCCAAACACAGACAGCAGAGGTTTGGGTTAGAGGCTTACAGGTATATGAAAACCATTGCCTATACTATGTGCTCCACTGAACCCCAGGAGGGTGTCCTGACTTGGTGGAGTGGGAATGCATGCTACTGTAGTTCAGCACAGGTCTAGCAAGTCTGATTTTTCACTGAGATATATTCTGAAAGCTTTACTTGAAGCTTTTGACCCAATGGCCAAGGATTAACCTTAACTTTGACTAACTGTTGCAAGTTGGTGAAAGGATGGAGCAAAAGTGAGACTTGAAGTGAGAAAAGTCCTGTCCTCCAGGAAGAAAGTTTTAACTAACAGTGTTTTAAGTACCAATGTAATTGTGGGAAAGGAAGAAAGGTATTTTTTAATTATCTTGTGTCTCACACTGCCAACTCAAATTTAGTGGATTCAGAAAAGCCCTCAGGTATTTTCTGTGCTCTGCATCCTAAGCACTTACAGCTTAAATCATGAATTGGGGAATGGAGATGTAGCAATTTGCATGAAATGTATTTGGTGTAGAGGGCAATACCTACCTGTGGTGAACTTATGACTCCATACTGAATTTTGTTTTCTAATGTTTATTTTAAAGCCCTAAAGTACTGCTTATTTAATCATGTCTTCAGAAATTAATATCAGTGTTCATGTCTTTAACATACATATCTAGCTCTTGCTGTTCCAGGGTTAAAAACCAGAAAATGTGATCCACATGCACTTTAGTATTTCAGAAATGAGCAAGGAAAAGAGCAGGACAAGGATCACTAATCATAAGTATTAAAAAACAGTGAACCAAATGCTGAAAGCAAACCTGAGCTACTTAAAGACTCTACTTTTTTTTTAAATTAAAAAAATAATAAAAGTTACTTTCTGATGTCAGAGGTTCAGCAACCTCTGCATTCACTCTTTTTGCAACCATGAGCCCAGAAATCCAAACCAGACTTTCTCAAATAGCTCAAAAAGCTGAACACCAGCTATTTCTGGACCATATTATACACTTTATCATGTATTTCTGGGCTTGTGATAAAAACTCCACAATTGCTAGTGCTGCAGTCATCAGCCAGAGGAGGCTTCTGTAGGAAGATGGAAAATGCAGAACGATCTGATGCTGCATTTTTAGGGCAATGGCTGCTATATTATTTTCTGTAAATGTCTCCCTCATCACTTTGTCCTGTGACCAGCATATGCCAGTCTTCCTTTCTAACCACTTTCTCTTTGTTATACAAAGGCATTTCTTCATCTGAGTCTTTCAAATGACATTTTACATACCTGAAAACAAAGAAAATATTTCTTGCACATGCAACTGTTATTTTTCTCTTCAGAAAGGGAGAAGGAAAGATGAAACTTTATGTACCTGGAAACAAGCAAAATATTCCATTTCACAGGTGGCTGCTTCTATGGGTGTAAGCTGGTGGGACTGACTGGGAGGGCTTTCAACTTGAATTAGTGGGGGAAGGGGATACCAACAGGACTGCAGTAGGTAAGGCAAGGATTGGCATGGCATTGCCCAGTGGTGTGTGTCCCCTCCAACTGAAAATATTCTATTTTTCAATTATTCTCTTATTATTTTATTTTATCCTCTTGCTATTCTATTTTATTCTCTTATTCTATTCTATTTCTTCTTGGACAGGAGAAAAAGGAAGGATAAAGTAGTGGTTGAAGAAAGTTAGATATAATACTGAAGAAAAATTGCATTAGTAATGCTTAATTAGTTTGTAGGCAGCTTTGTAAAGCACAGATATGGTGTTGTATGGATAGCAGGTATGAACAAGCTCTCTACATTGTAAGTAAACAACACATAAATCTGCTCTAGTCTAAAAACTGGAGAACACATTATCAAGTCACTGAATTGAGGCTTGTCTCTCCAGCCTTCTCAAAGACCTTACTAGTTCTACAGTCACACATATGTTGGCAAAACCAGCTTGCATCTGCCCACAAGATTATACAGGGATAAAAAAGAAACTTCTTTATGCACATTCCATTTCATATACTGCAAAGTATGCTTTGTAAGTTTGTGGGTTTTGAACAGTTGAATATGTAAGTAAGAAGACATGTATACATACATGTAAAATGTGTTGCTGAGAGGATTAGCTAGGATGGTTTGGTTAAAGATGAAAAGATATTAGTTAAGTTGGAATATCCTCTTGACTATAGGTAAGAAGATCTTCCTGTCACCTGCATGAGTTGCTAGAGGAGGAGTTAACCACTGAGTCACTAGTACTGGAAATTTGTTCCAGCAACAGAATTATGGCAGCCCTAGTGTTTGATTTTGTGCTTCCTGCCAGCAGAAATTCATATTGTGCCCCAGTCTACAATCAGACTGAGGGGTAGGGAAGGGTGTTGGTAATGATGTCACAAACTTGTAAAAAATGTGTTGCTTGCTAAGAAGGCATGGAGATGGAGCAGATCATTTGCTTAGAAAGCATAAAATAAGTAAGAGGATAAGCTGAGATTAGCATGACTACCAAAGTCCAACAGTATTTCTGGGCCCTGCACAGCTTTGCTCTGCAGACTTTTGATCAAGCCTTTTTTAAAGAGGCATATGTTTTCTTAACTTTTTCTCCATGGTAGCCAGTCAGTTACATGAGGTCTTTGGTTGCCTACTTACATAACAGCAGGTTGTGGACATCAGTCTTTTCCAAACTTGCTGAAATAAAGTTATATACAACAATGTTACCACATGGAAGAGGGACAACTCTGTTGCTAAGAGTATAATAACCAAATGGCATTTCAGAATAGAGTATTATTTATTAAATATCTTAACTTTCCAAATTTTACAGTAAATAATGTTGTTAAACATGAAGTAACTCATACTTTAAGATGCTAATTTTCACTTTTCTGTGATGATAATTTTGTGCCTGAATGCATACTTTACTAAGTCCACGTAGGATGTTGTTCCTTTGAAGCTGAGGCACTATGTTGGGACAGATTCTCAATAATTATTGTTCTATATATATATGTACCATTCATTCTAATTATAGGCAGCTTAGAATGCAGCTGCAAAATCATCATATCATTCAGTATACTGTTCATATTCATTACTGGCAAGGTCTTCTAATTTTTAGAATACAGTATTTTAAACTCTCTGTATTCCTTGTGTCTCCTCACAGATGTTTTGAGCATTATTTTCAAAAACGAAATTTTACAAACCCTGGATAAAACATTTTTGTATTTAGAGTCTTTTTGTGGAAAAAATAGTAATTTTTGAGTTAAGTAAATGCTTATAAGAACATGTATACAAACATTATAACAAGGCAAAATCTTATAATTATGAACCAACAAGCAAAGACTTTAAACAAGCCTACCATTTTCCTTGAAAATAGATTAATAGAAAGCAAAAGAAGAACAGCTTTAAAAGGTTGCTAGGTTTGAAAGCTTTAAAAATGGTAAAAGGATAATGAATTCTTCAAACTTGAAGGTATGTTTCTGAACAAGGAAAGAAAAAAGACACTTATTACTTACCAAAGAGAACAAAAAAAGCTGCTGCCAATCTTTAATAATTTTGGATAATGTATTCTTGGAGAAGCTTTAGTAGCTTTCCATTCTTAGTGTCTAAAATTCCATTTTCTTTTTTTTACAAATAAATCTTCTAAAAGTAGTGTATCTGTGGTGTCTTTAAGCACACTTGTAATAGTTATTTTGACTGAAAGCTTTTTCATAGAAAAAAAAAACAGTTACCAACTTTTACTCCTAAAAACATCATTCCCTTTGTTATTGTTACAACTAAATAATTTATTATGTCACTATATAGAAAAGCTGATGGTTTCCACATTTCATACTCTAAAAAGGACAAAGCAGTGTTCTTTTCCTTTCAACCATTTTTTGCTCCCAAGACAATTTTACTGTCATATGGTCTGTGTAGTTCTCAATTCTGTTGTCATTTTCTCTCTGTGTGTTTTTATATGAATTGTAGTTTTGGTATCTTATAAATGACATTGTTTACTCCTCTGATGCATATTCTGTCTTCCCAAAGCTCTTCTGTCAAGCCTAAACTCCACTGATTTAAATGAGCATTCTTTAATATTTTCCTTAATTTTCTCTCAATCATTAAAAATAGGGTTAGAAACCACAGCAAAAAAAAGATTTTTATTAATAGATATCATTGCAAACTGTAAAATTCAGAAGATCAATTGGCCAATGCTTGTGAGGCCACAGCTGGATTACTCTGTTCCATTCTGGTCCCCACAATTCAAGAAGGATGTGGACTGACAGGAGAGAGCCATGAAGATGATCAATGGGCTGGAGAACCTGCCCTGTGAAGAAAGAATGACCATTAGTCTCATCATAGTATTCCAGTACTTAAAGGGTGGCTACAAAGAGGATGCCCTTTTCTTCAGGTAAAGAATTTGTTGAAAAATTTCTGCCTTAGTCTAGAAGGGAGTCAAAAGCTTCTAAGTCTTTAGTGCCCAGTCAAACAAAATGTAAGCACTGAATTTCCAATCTTCAATATAGATAGTTTTTTAGAACCTTATGTTCAAAATGTACAAGCATATTTTCACTTGGAAAGTGACTGCTTGACATCATTATGTCACTACCTGATAGGCACTGTGATAGAAGGAGTCGCTGCCTCTAGCTCCCTTTCCGTAATAAAGAAAAATGGCTATAACTTTAACAGCTCCAATTCCATCATAATTAGCTGCACATTTTGGAAGCTTGGCAGAAGGAGTCTTTGGGTTAGAGAGGTGCTTTTTACTGCCATTATAAAAATTTCTATAGCTGTGGCAGAATAACAAACTGTCAGGAATCATCATTTTTTCCAGGTACTGTATATTGTACGGATCAGGGTTTTTTCACTTCCTGCCAAACCCCCTGGCATCTAATAGTGCTATGTGCATATCAAGAAGGTGTCCTGAATCTTCATTCCATACAGAATTTGAAGTCTGGATGGAACATGCTAAAACAAATGTTCTCTTTAGAAAGTCCAGAGGAAATAGGAACCAATCAAGTAATAAATTCATTCCATAACTTACTTTTTTCCTTAACTATGATCTGTACCCTTTGCTCTCGCTGTTAATAAAAATGTCTCTTACTTCACAAAGACTATACACAAGTTTGAGTGAGAAGACATCTAGGAAGGGTAGATAAGCCACTTGTGCAATTACACATGGAAAGCACTACTTCAAGATTTTTTTTTGCCCACTAAAACAAGACTTGCTAGGTTTAAACAATCCTTTAAAAAGGAAAATAATAAAAAAGATAAATCTGACATGGCTTTTAAACCTCTTTGTGGATACAATAACTGCATTGTAGAACTCCACCAGAACTTCTAATGATTTAATCTCCCACCCTAAACTAAGGGCATCAGATACCTCTGCAGATTTCCCAGTTTATATTCCACTATACTGGCATATACTGTTATAGTTAATGCAGAGAATCACTGTAAAGTAACTGAAGCTGGTTGGCAAGAAATAGTGGGGGGAATTCTGCAGATTAACTGATGTGGACACAAACCCAGGGTTGTAACAAGGATTAAAATCACTTGTAGGCAGATCCTGCTGCCTGTTTTCAGCAGGACCACACCAGTTTATTTTCATGAGGAGGGTGCAGCATTCTTCAGAGAAATGCTTCTGTACCTAACAAACCCTCTAGAGAGTCATTATGCTGCTTTATATAACAAGACAAGATGTGTGCATTTTTCCTTTATACATGTGTATGTTAAATCAGTCATTCCAGGAAAACTTAGGAATAAAATTTAGTATATTTGAACTGATAGCAAGGCAATCAAATGTCTAGCTGCTAGTTACCAGTCCAGTAATAATACAATGTCCACTGACATCTTTTTGCCCTAACTAGGTAGGAGACTGTAGTAGGTCTCCAGACAACTTGTGACAAGATCTTCCTTTTCCAGAAACTCAGTGCTAACTGCTTCTTTCCATCCAAAAGCAAGTTGTATTCTTGTTTGTTCTTATTTTTAGGATCTTTCTTGTGACTACTTAACAGATGCTGGTTACAACTATGTTAAAAAACAAATTCAGAATTTCTTTGGACATATATAGAGGCTTGGTCTTCACCCAATTCATCTCCTCAAAAACTTATGAAAGATATTATTGCAAAATATTTAAGGGTTTTTTCCCCCAGAAATTTCACTTAAATAGCCATCAATTTCTCTTTACCAGTAGTAAAGCACAGACACTGTAGCAGTTTTGATAACTAAGATGCAGCCAGACAAATACAAACTCCTAATTGAATTAATGGTGTTTGTCCTCACACTTTTTGTTTTATGAGTTTTGCAGGCTGTATGTATTTGTATTTTTAAAACTTTCATAAAATAGCTTAATTAATTCACATAGGAAAATGAGGAAGTGATATTATACTTCTGCATCTACAGACTTCATCCTCTCCACACCTTAGTCATGGTTGAATTACACTGGTGAAATTTTTTTTACCTACACATAATATAATACACATTTTAATAGATCTTATTATTTGGAGATGTGTCTTGGTATTTAGCATTCATCATAATTTGACTAACTTCATCTCATTCACTGAGTTAAAAATCCAGTTGACTTTTTCCTAGGGTTTTTTTTGTATTGCTTCAGCTTCCAGAGTTTGAAGTACTAAAGACTCTTCATCTTTTTTTTGTTGTTGCCTTTATTGTAAAATTTAAGCATGCATTTGATTGACCATCTCTGTTTAGTTTCAACTGATGCTAAAAAAATAAGATACCAAGGGAGCCCTTAGAGCACTGAAGTCTGAACTTCTAAGATAACAGAAAAGGATGTGTTATTTCTCTCTGAAGAGTAAGGACTAGTTGCTTCAGTGAACAGTTTTCAAAAGCTAATTTCTGAAATATAACTCAGGAAAAGGTATAAAGTTATTCTCTCCTTTGACATTATCAAAAGGTTAAATAAGAAAGGAAATATATCAGGTGATATATGTCTGACAATTAAAACAAGGAAAATAATCTCAAATTGCATTTATAATTCTGGAATTTCTTTTATTCTTTGCCATCACCATACTCTGTGTTTAGTATGAGTGCAGTATCTGTGAGTATTAAATAGACTTCAGTGAGGTTCTTGTCTTTTTGTCATATCTACCTATAAATCAACAGTGTTAAGTTCATGAAGTCAAGATTTTATTTTAGTGCTCCCATGATTTATAAGAATTTAATTCATTTGGTGAACTCATTTGTATACATGCTGTATAGTTTGCAATGCAATCAAACTGCAGATCAGTTGCTCTAGGTTTCAGTTGTATTGGATTCATTGAAGCTTTAACTATCCACCCTAATTATTTAGAGACCTCTTGTGGATAGTTATGACCTTGATTGCTACAGACACAGGCAGAATTATAAGTATTGAAAAAAAGAATGTACAAGATATAAGATAAAACCAGGAAATATGTATCAGTCAAATTACACAAAAATTGAGAATGGAAAACATCAACAGTATGCCTGGAAATTTAATTCTTAACCTTTTCCTTCAATATAGTTTTGAATACATACATTAAAGGTTTTTCCACTGTTTATTGATGGGAACTATTGTTCTACCTGAGAGTTTATAAATTCCATCCACATTTAGTTTTTCATCTTATTACACATAGGATATGATTTAGGTGTTAAATTAGAAACATTCAAAGCTGACAAGGTTAAACTGGCTTAATAAATTTTGATCAAAAATACATCACCAAACCTTGAGTTACTCTAAACCATTGTAGCTATGGTGCTGCCTGGATGTGTACTGCAGCATTTCAAAAGCCATTCTTGGCAGCAGGAAAATTGCAAATTACCTTCTGGGATCTCCCTAGAGGTCTCATTGAAGTTATAGGGAGAAAAGTCAGTTCTCCTGAGGGTCTAGCCTGTGAAACCATAAGCTAGAGTTACTCAGGACTGTTCTCAGAAAGCAGGTATCGACGCAGACAACTCTGAATGAGCTGCTTGTCCAACAGTGCTTGAAATCCCACCATAGTCTGTACCCATACAGTTACTCCCCCATACCCACCATAGCCTGTCCCTGTCTCACTGTTATGCATTCACCAGGGGTCAGTAAGTTTAAGTATTGTGCTTAAAAGTAGCTAAGATGATATCTGCAACCACAAATGTGGAGAAAGTGGATGCCATTGCTTTAGGTGGAGTTTATAAGAACTTCCTGCCTTACAAGGAGACTGAGACTCCATCAAGACACAAAAAATTGTAGTTGTCTACATGCTTTTTTTGTAGGCCTCTCCCCTCTTCTATGGAGGATGCTTCCCACCTAATCTATAGTTAATCAGTTTTACTGAGGTGCTCAGTAGGCATTCATCATCACAATTTAGTCAGATCTCTTACTGCAGTTTCCAGTATTGTTTATCACAAAAGCTCCTAAGAGATGGAATCAGAAATTTGGACTGAAAAAAGATTTGTCCTCACCTACTACCCTCTGTCAGAGCCTACTGTTCCATCAGATATAAATTCATATTTGTTGCAATTGCTCTTCAAGTGTGTCTAGAGAAATTGAGGGAATGTGTGGATGAATTGTATTTTAATAGGAGTAGTGATTTTTCCTGCACATACACAAAGAATGGAACTCTTTCAGCTTGTTTCGTAGGACTTGCTTTTGAGAAACTCTGGTAGAAACCACTTATTTGCATGAATCTCCTCAAAAAAAGGCATCAGGATCCTCTAATTCCAGTAGTCAAAAGCAAGAGTGAGTTTCACCAGTCAGCCAGTTTCCCCTTACTATTAGCTGACCTCAGCTGGGGAATCTGAGGTAGGCCTACTTCAGCGTTTGTCTGAGAGAGGGCAGGTATTAGTTTCTTCTCTGCTTATACAGTTCAACCTTTGTATTTAAACTTTGCACTAAGAATGCACATATACTCACATTCAAAACAGCCAGTTGCACATTATACATTTAAAGGAAATCTAAATTTGCATTAGAGTCACATGTGAAACTCTGATCAATATGTTGACTGTCTTTTGCCTTTGGTGTTTTTTTTAAACTCTTTCCTCTGAGGGATATAATGCATTTTCTTGTGGTCTGTTTATAGCCTGCTGTGAATGTCTGAGTTTCCTTAGCAGGTTGGGTCAAAATGAATTTTAGGATCTGTTGTTTCTTATCTTTTGCACTATTTTTGAAATTTAAGTAGTTACACTAGAATGTCAGGATTTTGGAGTGAACTTTTTTGTCCTTTTTTTTTCCCCTGCACAACTGGATCTCTAGTCCATTTGTAGCTAATTGGAACCATGACCTGGTTCTACCTAAGCTGTCAGACAGCCTGAAACAGCTGCTTTGAGTTATGAATTGCATCATTCATGTCAAGGAATCACCAACACCAAAAGCCACTTCTCTGACCCTTCCTTTTCTAGAGAGTGAAGTGCATGTGGCTGTCTAAACCTAAAAACCAAGGAGATAAGGGTAAGAGTCTTTCCTGTTCCAGCCAAAGGGAGGATAATCAGCTCATTCTCTTGAGAAGTGTAAATAGGAATGTTTTCACACCTTCCTTTCTTGGCAGAAAAGAGGTGTTCTCTGTCAATGTCAAAATCTTTCCTGAGAGTAGCATATTAGCTATTTTCACTCTGAGAAATTTGTTCATCTACATTAATGCAACATTTCTGGAGGTGAATAAAAGTCCAGGTTTCTCTAGTACGGTTAGCCAAAATCCCATTGAAATTCCATACACCTCTTTCCATTTTTGTGTGTCTAAGATTTAACAGAACATGTTTAATTTACAAGCATTTTATTTTTTAGAATAGTTAAACTTTGAGCTCAGTTCTCATAACAATACACAAGGAATTTAAGCAGAGAAACTATTAATACTAATGGCATTAATTCCCACAAGCGTAAGAGAAAAAAACCTTCAAGAGCTTTCAGAAAATAACTTCTGTCTTCACACTGTTAATTAAAATTGCATTATACATTGTTAATTTAAGGGGGAAAACAGCACTAACACCACCAATTAGTTTTTAAATATTATTAATTTGAAGAAAATGCCTGCACTTCCATTTCCCTTAACTAAATGTTTCAAGCAAGCTGCTCCCAGGTCAGAGAGGAAGGCTGTAGGCAGGATCCTCTTCACATACTGTGACCAGTGTAGGAACCAAGTCACACCCACAGAGGCTACTTTAAAGGCAAACATGGAATGTGTTTCTGTCTCTGTTATTAAAAAGGAGTATTGTCCTACATTATTTTCACAAGTCTAAATCAAACTTTCTTTATTTTTTGGAGGGTGTAAACTCTTTGAGGCAGGTATTTCATGCTACTTTTTGTTTGCACCAGTTTCTGAGGCCTGGAAAAAAGATCAGAATGCTCCCCCACCTTCCAGCTGGGCAAAGGGGAGGGGTGCAAAGTGCATTTTTCCACCAGCCATACTTCAGAGTTGACTAAACTGGTAGCAGGAGTTTGGGTTAGATTATCTCCTGAAGTACTTTCCAACATGATTTATTGTATTATCTATTATTTGATATCTGTTGTCTATGTAGCAATTCAGTAGACCAGTAGTGGGCTGTTGGGAATCGTGAGGTCATCTGCCACCTCCCAGAGGCCAGGAGTTTCTTAACCAATGCTGGCCACATCCCCTGTGTCTCAGAGTCATCATCCAGAAGAACTGTAGCTATGAGGCAGCTTTCCAGCTCTCCCTTCTCAGCCTTCCCTTGGCTCTGTGGCTTGGTGAAATCTGTAGAAGTTTAACTCCTGAATATTTGCCTTCAACCCATACCTATGTTTCCATAGTATGTCTCATTTGGAGCTGCTAATTCCTATACAATTCAATACTGTCTCCATTTGTTTGTTTTGACCCAGAATGAGTTTCACCAATATGGTGTTAAAGCAAAAATGTGAACTTGTCACTAGATACAGAGATTAGAAAGTGGGGAAAAGAGTTTCAGAGGAAAGATGCTGAGTTCAGCTCTGGCTCATGTTGAATTTAAAAGTTTGCCAGACAAAGATGTAGAACTTAGGAGAAGACAAAACTGTTGTTAAAGAAGAAAACCTGTGAGAGTGTAATTAAAATGGGGGCCAAGAGAGGAAAGCTGTGGATGAGAATGGTATGCCACAAACCAGAAGATGATAAAAACAGTCATTGAGCTGCACAAATGAAAAAGTGCACTAGAGGACTGTGTGTGACAGAGGAACTTGAGTTCCTAGGTTTAGCTTCTATTCCCTTGGACAAATGCAGCAGGACCTTTCCTTGTTAGGTTTAGTTTCTGTTCTGTTTAAAAGTTAGTCTAGATTAGAGACTACCACAAACTGATGAATATAGGCTGTCTTGGAGGTCACAACTGGTGGCATCATTTGGCTTACTTGTGTGGTGGGTGCTGCTGAAGCAGCAATGGTGTTGGTTGGAGTCACTAATTCACAAATCACAGTCAAACCATCATAATTTTTTTTGAGAACTTTAATATGTTGGTCATGTTTATCCACCAGACCACTTGTGATTTAGGATAAGATTGAGCATTTGGTACATAAGTATTCATAGAAAGTATACTAGCTTAATTAAAGTAGAAAAGTGTAATTTGAATGTATGTAAGTGTAATTAATGTTACAAAAAGTTTAAAAGCTACAATATCACAAATCCAACTGTGGCTTCACAAACTTTGCTTAGAAAAGCAATCCCATTACAGAAATAAACAGAGTTATTACTAGTAAGTCACATCACAGTTGTGGTATGTGTTGAAAAACTGAGCTGTTGAAAAATTTTTGTCATAATATTAATAAAAAAATTCTTGGTACATGTCATTAATAAGATCTTTTGAAAGATGCCTCATAAATAAGCCCTTCAACTTGACCATTTGGAATATTCAGTGGCAGAATCTCCTGCTCTCCATTTCAAAACAATCTCTGAATATATCAAATAGATCTTTGTTGCTTTATTTGTTCTGCAGAAAACATCTTTAACTAAATTTGAAGTGCTGCTCATATTAGTAACACACATACATCTATTTATGTATATATTTGTATATACATAAGTATATATGTACACACCCATGTAGAACAAACCAGCAGTTAAGCAATCCACAATATCCAAGTGAACAAGCCCATTATATTTCTAAGAATTGGCTTCTTGGATGACAATATAGTATTTTTTTTCCTTTCCATGAAAAGCCTCATATATCTTAAGAGGAAATATTCACTATTTATTCACTATCTCTTTACAGGAGCATTTTGATTTTCTCTAGTTATGAGGCTAGTAAACCTGCCAGCTTAAGACAGATAGACTGATGGCCATGGATAAGCAGAAAGTTACCTTAGCACACTTGGACACTTGATCAGGGATCATTTGCAACAAATTTTTATCATTTCTGTCTCCATGGAAGAACTACACTGCAGAGCATGATGTTTCCCTCTCTGGATGAAGTGGTTTGATGGCTTCCAAAAGGTTTTCTGAGGCTCTCTCTCCTTGTTTTCCTTCTTGGAGTAACTTTTTTTATAGCTTCCTCAGTGTAGCAGTCTAGCACTACAGTTTTTTTCTGACTGCAGTCTAAAAGTTGGCATTGCTAAAAATTTACACATGCTATATTGATTTTCAAATTAATTATTCCTTGCCCATTAATATGGGTTAAACATGGTTACCCTTGCATCAATATGCTGCCTGATAGCATCTGTTAAAATGGGGATGCATTTGTCTTAACTACATGGTCCCTTCATTATTGAGAAAAAAATAACAGTTATAAGTCATCTACATTCTCTGCTTCTAAGCAAGAAAAAAGAGTGTTGCTGAAGAATAGCTGATTTTGCCTCATCCATTCTACCAAATATTTGAGGAAAGGGAAAGCAGATACAGTAAGGGTAAGAAGAAAGTGCCACCTAGTTCCTGAGTAGTCACTGAAAAGAGTTTGGCATTTCAGTTGAGCAAAAAATTGAAAAGCCTCAAGTTTTTGTAACACAGCAGAAAAAAATGTATTTATGTAATTGAGTCATCCAAACACAGCTCTGTAAAAACAATGTGAACTGAAAACTAACTTGAAAAATAACTTTAATTAAGCAATTTTGTAGAGATGAGTCTACTGTTCTCTAAAATTTTCTGCAATATAATATTTGTAATAAAATTTGAGGAGTATAGTTTCTAGCCCCAAAATTACTGATTATAAGGGGACCCTAAAAGACAAATAAACCAATGTAGTTTGAAAGTATCTGAATTATATAGCTGTTATTTCTGTTGGTTAAAACTACACATCCAAAATTAAATTAGCATGCATAAGAATAAAAAGGGTAAGAAAAGTTCAGCACAACATTTTTAGGGCGAAATAAAACTGAGTTATATTAACTGACCCTGGCCATGTACTGGATCAGAAAGTAATTCCAGAAGAAGATACATGTTCTATTTGAATAAGTCCAGAGGAGTTCTTTAGAAGATTACTGAAGGTGATGTTTTAATGAACTCTTCTAAGAGATTAGCACTGGTAACTTTTAGAAATCTAATTTCCTCTATCTGAAGCAGACTCAGTGCCTGAGTATCATCAAGGAACAGTAAGCAGAAGCCTGGAACTTGTGACTAGCACGTGAACTGTGCCTTCACTGAGTGAGATCTTAGACTAAACATGCTCCTTTCCCCATGCTCTGCTTAACAGATGAGCAAAAGGAACACTCCCTTGTTTTGACTTGTTCTAGCATCCTCACACGGTCTAGAGACGGTTGCATTGCGTGGGTAGTGATACCATATATTTTCCATTACCAGAAGTTGGAACATAGATGCACTTTATATTCTGGAGGAATTGTCTTCGAAATCTGCCCATTCTAGCCCTCTTTTCTTCAGGGAAGCCAGACACTGTGGGGCTGAGCAGAAAGAGTTGGAGAAGTTCCATACAGAAGCGTAGTCCCCATGGAGTCAGCTGCAATGTGTTCTATTAAAGGTTTAAGCCAAAGATGAAGCCATCCGATATTATCTGCAGCACTGCATTCCCTGTCTTCTTTCCTACTCACTTTCTCCTGAATTGCTTTGCACAGCCTTCTCCTTCTAAAAACATCTGCAGTGGCAATGTGAAGACCCAATCTGATTTTTATTTTTCCTCTTCTACTGAGAGCAGCAGCATAGGAAAGAGATTTTAAGGTCTTCCTAGTCGAAGAAGAAAAGCATCCCCTGTTTTTTTTCCAAGCATCTTGGAAGAAAAGCACCTCCTGCACATCCTTTTAGTGGGGTTGGTGAGCAAGATAAGTGTGAGGATTTTAGGGTACATAACATACATACCATTTCAACAGTAACCTGTTATCAACCTTACTATGTCGGGGCATATAGCATCATTCTGCTGTACCCATGCAGTGCCATACATATCGTCATGCCTCATAGAGTTTAAGCAGATCAAAATCCCCCCAGCATTAGAGGATAAGCCATAGGCATGGCTCTACCTAAGAAAAGGTATGTAAGGTGTGACTTGCTGTATTGCTACAGCTTATCTATAGCCTGAATCCTTGGTTCAGAGTTGGTTATTTTTCTTGACAAGTTTGACAGCAGTGATGAAAACCAAGAGTGTATGTGGGAGAGGAGAGAAATCTATATATAAGAACAACTTTAAAAGAGGAGTATTGTGCAAGTTCTATATATCAAATACTGTAAAGTAAGCAGACTCTGTGAACATTAAGAAAGTAACAAAGCAGAACCAAAATGTGAAAGCAGAATATTTAAAATTGACAAAAGATACCCTGCAGCCAACATAAACACTTTGTTACTGATAAATGTCTTGGAGTCAGAAAGTCCAGCAGGCTTTGAAAGGGAATTGCAAAATTTTACTATTATGACATGGAAATTTTATGGACATGAGCAAAAGCAGGGCAAACCACATGTAGTGTTTGCTATATATGTACTTTGGCTAAAAGGAAAGTGCAGAACAGTATCCAATACACCATGTCTGCAATACCTAATGCATAATATGACAACATCACAAGAGCATAATACCATTACTGTTTGCCATAACTGACCTATACCCAAGGTCTGATCCAAAGTTCCCTGAATATTAATGAAAAGATCTTCAGTGACTTCAGTATGCTTGGGATCAGTTAGTACAGAAATACAAGAACATCTTTTGCTAGTCCTGCCCCAAATAACTTACCTAATTAACACTTGGTTGCAAAGACCTCTTAGATGTGGTTTCAGCAGCCAAATGATAACCAAAATGCCACATGCTATGGAAATGCCAATCTGGATTTATTCAGACTTTGACACAACCCTGTGTTAAGTGCTGAAAGACTAAAAAGCATTCAGCTCTTAGCTACTACTGAAATACCTGTGCACAAATTGTCACAATCTCTGAGCACATTCAAATGAATTCTACCTCATGTCCTCACATGTTTTTGTAAGGACGTACATAAATCTCAAGATGAAACCAGCATTTGAGCTCTTTCTGAAGCCCAACTCTTTGAAAACACATTGGGGCTTAGGCTCAAGCTCTGGGCAAAGTGCAGAGGGTGATAGCAAAGTTCAAGCTCCTACATGATTTCTTGTTACTGGCATTTTTGGAGTATGAATGGACTGCAGATGAAGTGGAACATGTGTGTTCAACCCAAATTCCTTACTATAAAACCTACAGTACCTTGTAGCACCATCTTGAGACAGGCAAGTTTGCTTTAGGATGACTAAAGTACCGAAAGATGGAAAATAGACCATTTCATCCTAATCTAACCAAAGTTCTTTCACAAGCAATAGAAACTCATCCAAAAATTAGGGGGAAAAACATTGTGTAGGTATGTGCTAAATATGCATGATGAAGCCCTGGAGGGACTTCTCTTGCAGAAATTACTACTGCTACATCTACAATAACTAATGAAAGAATGCTGGAGTATGATTCTGAGCACTGGCCTGAGGTGATCCATACTGTTTGTTACATACTCCTTGCAAATTTTTTGCCTCTGCCAAGTAGCTTCCTATGAGGAAATGCCTAGACAGTGAGTGATAGAAATGCAAGGGAACAGTCCTCCTAAGGCAGCGCAGACAAAGCCACCCTGGGGAGGGGAGAAAGAGTTATCTGGAGATAAAGTGTGCAGTGTCATTTGACCTCAGATGGCTAATAGATGGTCTTTGGCCTTCTTTTAAAACATGCAGCCTGTAAGTATACAAGATTTATCAAAGACAAATATGTAAGAATATGTTAGCTGGTGATAATATTCAAGAAATGAACTTTATGCTGCAGTTGTCAATGTAACAGAGACTGTGTAATGATTAATGGTATAGTTAGAGAAAACACATTGTACTTTCTTGCTTGCTTGCCTTAGATTTATTCTACTGCTATGCTGTGCACATATGTCTTAAAGAAATGAGAATTGTGTAAAACCAGTGGCAAATGAGAGCTCAGGAGTGTTGTCAGAAAGTTCTCACCACCACACAGACATGCAACTTTCCCTTGCCTCCAGAAAAGGTTATTACATTTACTGTCATATTATATGGAATGAAAAGCATCATATAAGGTATACTTGGGCAGGAAATGCATAAAGTCTGCCTATATTTTTAAAGGGAAAAGGATGCTTGAAAGAGCTGTGAGTTGGAACATCTTGAAAGCACGTGGAAGTATATATGCCCTTTAACTGGCATCTTTTGAGAGATTAGATTAAATCATGTCCTAAATGAGAAATACAGTATCACATCTCAGACTGAAGTTTATATCACTACATAAGAATGTGGATTTGCCTATAACTGAAGGATTAAAAACCAAAAAGTATTCTTTTCTTTAAGGATCTTTGAAATTTCCCATTTGCTATCCCTGGAAGAATGAAGCAGTGGAAAAGTGGCTACATTTGGTCCTTGAAATGTTTTAACAGTTGTTTTAGCAGTTTCATTACATTAGCTGCCCTGGTTTTTTTTTAATCATTTAGGATGGAGACAAAATATTCTTTATATTCATTAAAAAATTCTAATGTCTGTAAACACTAGCAGGGGTCTCATTTCTTAAGCTGTGAGTTCAGCATGCTGTGAGTTTTAATAAAGTCATTAAAATGGCTACTCAGTTCTCCCAAGTGTATAGTTTTTTTTCTTTTAAAATGTTACTAGTGACATTTTTATTGTGAAGGTTCTCCTTCTTTAAAGTGCTAATATTATTCTCCATAAATCTGAAGTATTTGGTGCTATTTCTCATACAACAACAGTTCTGTAGACTGAAAGGCCCATGGCCTGCAAAAGAACCAATCATATCTGGAAGACTCAGGACAAGGTGTCTAGCACAATGATGCAGCAACATGGGCTTATCAGTTTAAGGCATCCACCCACTGAACATTACTTGCTGATGTTTGTTAGGTAACTAACATACCTAACTCTTGGCTAGAAAAAATTGATAAGATCTTCACTTCCACATAGTGTATTTTCTTCCCTGGAAGAGATAGGGGTTTCTAAGACCAGAATGCTCAAAAGCCTGCACTCTAACTGCGAGTCACTTCATTTAGCTAGTAGGAAACATTAAAGTCTCTTAAGCAGCACCCTCCTTAGCATTTAGTCACCTAATGCTGGACTTCAGGGATTTGGGGTTTCATTCACCTGAAACACTTTAATTTGAAGTGCCCAAGCCCTTTCTGGAGGAAACAAAACAAGTGTGGAACATCCTTTTATTTCAGAGGGCATTGTGCATTCTGTTTTATTCAAAAGCTGAGGCAACACCACAGATTTTATAGTCTGCAGAAGATTGCTTGAAGACCAGTGTGCAGCCCTGCTCTAGCTGATAGCATGCAACACATCATATTTTCCACAAAGAGAACATTCTCCTTGGCCCAGCAGGTGTGTAACTGTGTAATTGTTTTGTGCAAAGTTAAACAGAGAGAAAAACAGACAAAAGGGAGCAATGAAGCTTCCATCCCAAAGCAATCTGTAGCAAGGTTGTGCACCTACACTGTGTGGGTGAGTGTGTAGAGGACCTCAACCCTCAGAGCAGTGTTCCAGGTACCAGAACAGGTCTGTGTTGTTCCATTTCTGTTCAGAGATGTAAGATCTGCTTTCTAAAAGTGATATATGTAAAGAACACCAGACTGATTTTGAGTTACTTTTATGTCCAGTTGTTTAGTCCTCTACATAGGTATCTGACAACTCTCTTCTGTAACACCATCTGCTCTGATCCCAAACAAAGCTCTCGTATCCTTTTCCAATCTCTCTGGCTACTAGAAGCCATACTAAATCCTTACAAATCCAAACCCGTTCCTGTGTGACCTTATCTAAAGTGTCCTGCTTTGGCAGGGGAGTTGGACTTGATGATCTTTCTAGATCCCTTCTAACCCCTAACATTCTATGATTCTATGACTCTATGAACCCTGTTTTCCAGCTGCGTGCTTCCACTTTGCCATTTCCAAGCCCCAAGAGTCCTTTAATATTCTTTATAGATATATATTTTATATAAATATATATATTATTTTAACACTAAAAACCTTTTTTATTAAGGTTTAGTCTTAACTTCTTAGCTTTCTCTTCCATTTCATACAGCCTCCTGGACAAAACTCTAGTTTCTTTATCCTTTCCACCTTCCTGTCATGTACCAGCAAGCCTGTCCTTTTCATCTCAAGCCTCCTATCCCACAGCCTGCTGCATAAGTGCTGCTGTCAGGGCAGACCCCATTGCTACAAAGGAGTTTGCTGATATTTGTAGGAATCAGTAGCTACTGTACTTGGGAGGGGAAATTACAGCTCCAGGAGCAACTTGCTGAAAGATAAGAAATCATCATGCATCAACTGCTCCATGACAGCAACCCTGGCTCACATTATTTCCTCATGACAAATAGGAGATGATTTGCCTCTTTATAAAAGTGTATCACATTTACTCTGGGGTACAAGTGTACCCCTGGGTAGTTACCATCATAAATTTTCTCCATGTGTCCACACAGCTTGCTTTGTTGTCAAGCCAACAAATATCAGGCGCTATATGACTCGTAAACTGACATTATCAGGTACCACACTTGATTTTAGCACAGTGCTTCCTCTCCTCTGCCCATTACCAAAGGACAAAATAGAACAATTTGCAGAAAATCAAACAATTTTTTGGTCCAACAACCAGAAGAATTATGTGAGTTACCAGTAAGGAGCAACATGGAAAAAAATGGCTTAACAGAATGTGAAATAGTTTGCAGAATTGATCCAGATTACCAGTGTATCTGTACACTTAAGTATAATTCTGGTCCTAATTGCTAGCTGAGCCCTGAGAAACTAGATTTTTGGTTTAAGGAGCTGAAATGGCAATCAAATTTCCTGTATTTAAATTTTGAATTTCATGATGACTAAAAAGAAAATAAAACAAACCTGGAAATGTTTATGAAAGTTCTCTTTCCAACTAAAGTCATTAGAGGACAATTCATTCTAACATTATATTCTGCCACCAACTATTCATAGAAATACAAGGGGTTTTTTCTTCTTCTTTTCTAGTTCTTGTCTGCTTAACAGAATTTCATTCAGGAAGCAAGTGAAAAGGCCAACTGTGGAGCAATAAACTAAAATAAAATTTTAACTTCAGATACCAGTAATCTTTTCACACTTTTTGTCAATTTTGGATTACATTCTCATTTGTTAAGATGAATAGTGTCTTAGTCTGTGAACAGTAGCTGCAAAATATGTACAATTTGCATGTGGCTAGGAGTACTTACTTTTCTCCCTGAATATAGAAAATGTTTGTGCTGTTATGTTTCAGTTCACAAAAAGTGATATAGACATATATCTATGCATAGATATATATTTTCAGAATAAATTGCTCGTTATAGACAAAGTGAGAAAGATTGTTTGCACAATATCATAGTAGATGTCAGTCCACAGCAAATTTTATAACTGTTTACCTCCACTGGAAGCAGTCAATTGACATTCCATACATACAGTGGAAAAAAAAGGGCATACCAATCTGAGTAGAATTATACACACGTAACAGTTTCTGAAAAATGAAGTTGGAAACAGCTAAAGAAAATTGTGTCTCATATGACATAGAACCCTCAGAAGCCTATATAACTTTCTTAAAGTGTGTGCATGAACTGACTTCAGATTTATTACAATTTTGTAAGTCACAGAAGCCACAAAATCAGATGGCTTTGCTTTCTTTGATCTAAAATGGTAAAACTGATGATGACTTATGCATAAGCACTGTAATGTTTCAGAGTCAGCATTAAGGATTCAGAAGTATCCAACTGATACAAAAGTTAGATTTCCAGCTTAGCTACAACACTGTCAAGTACAAAATAAGCAAACAAATGCAAACACTTTTAGTGTGTGCACTAATTAAAATATAAGTCTGAGTCTTCTGAGGCCTTGGAACAAGGGCAGCAATTAGAAGGTATATACTGCTTACTTGAGGATGGTGAGATGCAGAAATTCTGAGTCTAGTTCAGAAGTAAAAGAAAACCAGTGGTTTCCCAAGTGTTCTCTGGAGGAATAGTAATGGGTTTGGTGTACAGCTGGGTCCTCAAGGAGTGTGGCATTTGCTGGCTTGTTTCCTCATGCTGCTGAGGATTTACAGAGCAACCTCTGCTCCTGCTCTGCCCAGATGCCAGTCATGTCCATACAGTCCTGGCACAGGGTTTGCTCCTGAATTTTTCACAAAGTTGCAAACAGCTCATCAACCACTACTGAGCTGTTCTACCATAGAAGGCTAGAAAGAGCCTACCTGAAGTTCAGTTGACCTCAAAACTGACAGAGTCCACAAAAGCCTTTTGCAAGATTTGTCCCCTAAATCTTCTAAGATTTTTCAAAGTGTTTATTATGACAAACACTCAGCCTTTCAACTGAACTGGTGAAATACATTATGTGCTCTGCAGCTATCAGAGGTTGGATTATACAGAATGCCTGTATTTCCAGTCATAGGCTCAAATAAACATCAAACTCCATGAACTCTGAAGTCATAATGTTTCAAGACAGTATATGATTTAGCTCTCAGCTTCCTAAAATGTTCTGATTGCCCCCTTCTAGTCAGGCAGGGATGCTTGCTGGTTGCAGTGGACTGACCTTGGTGGGCTGCCAGATGCCCAGCAAGCTGCTCTGTCACTTCCTCTCCTCAACAGGATAGGGGAGAAAATATGTTGAAATAGTTTGTGTGTCAAGATAAGGACAGGGAGATCACTTACCAGCTATCATCAGAGGCAAAACAGAAAACTTGGGGAGGATTAACTGAATTTATTGACAATTAAAATAGATTTGGATAGTGAGGAGCAAAGAGAAAAGTTAAAATTGTCTTTAGATCTGAGATCAGATCTTATCTGTGTGCTAATGTTACTATCTGAAAATTTTAGCACAGGTTCAAAACAGGCTAGGGTATGATACTGTTCTCATGAAGTTGCTAAACTACAGTGAAAATTGCAGGCAGCACACTGCTAAAACCCTGAAAGGCCAGACCACCTCTAAAGTGGTAAAAACAAGAGATCGATTTCTGCTTGAAATGTTTTTATGTTGTTTTTCAAGCTCTTGAATAAAAGGCCATGCTTCTCTCCCAAAGTGCCATGATAAGATAAATAATAAATAGACTTCAGCATTTAAGACAAACAACTAGAAAAGTTCAAGGGTGGAGAGAGGGAAAGTTAAAGAAAAGAATCAGTGATCCAGGACGATACTATACAGACAAATGTAAAAATAAGTGTTTATGCAGAGGGTGTGTGGCTGGTTTTCTGTCATCCAGGCCCTGTATGAGCAGATCTTTTGAGAATATATCTATTTATTTTTTGCAATCTGATTAATTAGGAGTACATCACACAGGCATTTTCATAATTAGCATCTCACAATATTAGTCAGAGTCATTAGTGAGATGTTGCATTGGGCTGTGAAGCCTTTTGCTTTAAGCAAAAGGGAACTTCCACTTCAGATAGTCTTTTCATGATGACTGATGAGTGCTAGTTCTTTAGGAAGTATTCATTTCTGAAAGGGCTGTGTGATCTTCTTGGGGCCAGAGGCCAGAGTGAGGGGTGTTGGAATATTGAAGTCAAAATCAAAGGATGGTGTGGCCACAGATGCAACATATTCACACTTCCATCAGCTGATCTTTGGTTTCAGTGGAAACATGATGATCAGACCTAATAGAACAACTCATTAAAAGATAAATTGATACAACTATACTATGCAATTCTACATCATAAGATGATCAATAAGGTTGCAGGTGTTAACAGTATTCTGTAAACATATAGCACTACACCACCCCTTTCCTATTACTGCCTTAGAAACAGAGACCAAAGCTCAGAAGTTAAACCATTTGCTTTCTATGGGTTCATACACTATGTTACTAATAAATAGTAAATAAAGCAAACGTTTAGACTGCTAGTATTTAAGATGTAACATTTGTAAACATCAGTAGGTCAGCCTTCTCTTCACTTCTCCATACTTCCCTAGCAGTTCAGTTCAGCTGGGGAGGAACTGCAACACAGCAGAGCCACAGCTCTTCACTTGGTTTTGGATTTTCATCATCTTCCTCCTGGAAGTACAGCTCCCTGCGGAGCAGAGAACAGCAAATCTCCCTGGAGAGACACAACACCTTTCAGACACAGAGAACACAGCCATTTGCTCTTTTTAAAGTGCATCTACCTTTTTGTGTGTTTGGATCACTAGTGCAGCCCCAGAGTGCATTTCTCTGTCCTTCTTAATGATTGTGCTTTGATTCATATCATGGAGGAGTCCCAGAATACAAGCTTTTGATTCCTTTTGCATTAAACTAAACTGGAAGTTGCAGTGCAGATGCCAATAGGTGTGCAGCTCATGGGGCCACCTTTAACCTGGCTGAAGGAAGTCACCCTAAAATGTGTACTGCAAGGACAGAAGGCCCTCAGAACCAGCTACTTTACAGATCTCCTTTCTCTGGCTGGGATACCTGTTAATGCAAACATAGCCTTTGGGTGACCTGCCTTGACTTTGGCAATTCACCACCAAGCTTTTTTATTTCTCCAGCTACAGATGTGGCTTTGAGGAATTGTGGGCACTGCCATATGCTCTGTGAAGTGAGTCGGTATGTCATTCACAGTCAGTTCAGGGCATATGTCTCATCAACCAAGGAATATTCTGGTGATCTGAAGGGACAAAAGAGTGGCTATTTGATCAGCATCTCTTCCTCGAAATGTTGAACAGCCTATGATGCCTATGGCATTTTAAGAGGTTTTGCCAGTTTTTCAGGTTGGATGAAACAAATTGTATGTGGGAAATGCCAGAGCCTGGAGGCTGGTAGCTTGCCCTTTTCTGTTTCTTATAAAGCCAACAAAAGGGATCTTGGCTTTTTAAATCAAGGCCAACCCTGGTGCCACACAGTAAATCACAGAGAAACCACAGTTCCTTAAATGCTGTTGCAAAACATTTCATAATGGAAAAATGTTGGTTATCTTAAATAAAGGTCTCACCATTTCTTGCCTTACCATTCAGAGTTTAAAATAATACAACAGAGCTTGCTGATTCACTTCAAAAGAAAATGTTGCTGTGCTGAAAGCATAATTGGAACATTACTACGCAGAATAAATTAGTATATCAAAGTTGGGAGCAATTGAAGGGTGGTGGGAAGATGCTGCTGCAGAAGGTGCATTTCTCTGCTAGTTAGAACGGTCTTTGTCAAAGCTTTTAAGTGGATGAAAAAAATGAAGCAGACTCTAAGCACTGGATTTTTCAGAAGAGTTCCAGAAGCTATTGACATTTAGACTTCAAAAATAGGCTGACAGGATTTCCAGAGAGCCCAGATCTGGAAAACTGCTGGATCCTAGACTCGTTGGAACATGAGAGCCCGGTAGGATTCAGGGTGTTTGGAATCATTGGTAAAGTATTGCCAAACATATCCCAGTCTGAGGACTCATCTAAACTTCCAGATGTCATTCCTAAATTTTCTTGTATCTTCTCTTCTAATATCAGCTTTTCTGAAGTAATTTCTGTATTAGTATGCACAGTGTATGCTGTAGTTGCATGTACAAACAGTAGTTAGCAGATGCTGGTCTGGATCTAGCCAGGGCATTGAGAGGGGCAGCACAATACCTCCAAATGCACCAGGTTTTGTCCCAGATGAGACTGGTCTTTCTTATCTTGCAAGTCAATACTTTATAAGTATGTCTTAGAGCTTACATATAACAAATACCTATTTTTATATCTTCATATTACATTTCTTTTAATTTCATATTACATTTTCTTGTCTAATTAATTTTTTTTGCAATATTAAAAACATTATCTATTCCTTAACAAAGCTTTCGTTGTATCTCATCAGTCAGATAGCTCAAACTGATAATAAAACATTTGCAATAGCAACATCATGCTGCTGGAGTGCTGGATTATTTTATTTCTCTTCTCTTGTGGAAAAATGCCTTTTCAACATTAGAAATTTATGTTCATTTGTTTAGCCATAAAAAGAAGAACTTTTTGAACCAAAAATAAAAATTAATTTATTAAAAATTTATTTCACTTCTAATCCTTTCTTGTGAAGACATCTTGCACATCATTCCTCTCAGATACCATAATTTTTTCTATTTCTCTCACAGCATTCTTTAGAACAATGGAAGCAAATCAGCTATAGTGTTTTCTTAGAATTCCAAGTACATATGATGGAATTAGATGGAATTGTTAGCTATTTATCATAGGTTTTCCTATGTTGCTTTTCAACTCAGCATCTAAATACTTAAGGGAAACTTTTTTTTTCCAAGTGGGTAGTTGTATCATCTTTTTGAAAAACATAAAATTAAATTCACATGAGTGTTGGTAGGGGGAAATTCTGAAAATTCAAACCTTTTAATCTTAAAATGATGCAGAAAAAGCCTGCCACCAAGACAGTGATATTTTGTAAGAATGTTTATTGCCTAAAGGAGTCAGTCAGCAAATAATGAACATGTACAGCAATAGTTTTCTAATAAAATACATGCTCACGTGCACTTGTGCTGTTCATCACTATGGCTACAATGTTCTTCACAGTTCAGCGTGTTTCATTTCAATCATAAACTAAAATAAATCAGGGATGTGACAAATCCATTTCTCTCCTAATTTGTCAGAACCAGTGGCTCTGGTAAGCATCATCTGCAGTGCTTCTTGCTGTTACAGCCTTGCCGTGGTCAGCGTCTCAGCCGAGTTGGGAAGTCTGCCAGGCTACCTATTGAGGAGCTTTCAGACTCTTCTCAACTCCAAAACCAAAGGCCTGCATGGCAGATGAAGTTTTGTCTTCCTTCCTGGCCTACCATTTGCCTTTCAGAGAGGGTTTCAGAAAGACAGTGGAGGTTGTGGCTTTGACAAATCTAGGTACTGCAGGCTCCCAGAAGGCAGAAAGAAGTTGGATTTTGATCCTGCCTAGTGATGCGTAGTGAAAGGAGAAAGACACTGAATCCACCTCTGAGATATACTCATAGATTTGTCCTTTCTAGTTCTCTTGCTAGCAGGCCAGTCCTCTTCACATTTACAAGTATGTGAGCAGCATGACTGGGAGCCTCACGTGTGATGAGGCCATGAAAAAGTGCATATGCACTCTTCAGGGCAGATTCAAAGCACCTTGCTTCTTAATGTGAGAACAGCTGAAACAGTTTCTCCTCAGTTACACTGACCGTATTTGGCTCTGAGCTCACCCTAGCAGCAGTTATGCTGGAGGAACTGTGATATTGTACAGCATAAGGAGACTTTAACAGCCCTTCCAGCATTTGTTCCCAGGGATAGATTCTTGCTAAAAGTGGATATAACGTGAAAAAATGGTATGTAGAGGAAACTATTTCAAGCAATAGCATCCTTACCCACACTGGTGTAAGCCAGGGGCATATCAGGGGGTATTGGAACCAATGCATCCAATCTATCTGGGAAACACCTTTCTGCATACAAAATTTTATTTCCAAGTAATGTACATAAGTAATATAGCTGCTGTACATTTCAAACACCTCAACTGACAGAGATAAAAATAGAATTAAAACCCTGCAATATATTCTCTTTCTCAATTAAAAAAATTATGCTAAATAAACAGAAATATTCCTGGAGCCTTAAAAACCATTATTTCCACCAATTCTCTTAAACATTCTATTAAAAGTGAGTTATCTTGGCCATACTGGTCACTAATTAATACAAGATTTAAAAAATGGTCCAAAAAATTGAATTTAACCAATAAAAGCAAAGTGTTTCTCATTTCCCCTCAGCCTTCATGTGAAAGTTCATTGTGTGCAGATTGAAATTCAGAACGTGGTTCAAAACCCATTCTCTTTTCTTCAGTAGCAATCCTATTGTCAAGCTCCATACGACATTCAGAATCATATTGTGCTATTCCATAAGGAATATAAATATCCAGACCTGTGTCAACAATAAGTCCACTACAGATTATGCTACTAGCTAAAGCAAGTGGCAAAACATGTCTTTTCAGAGCAGCCTGCAGTTTTTGTGGCTCTGATGCAATTCCATTTCTCCCATTGTAAAAGCAAGGAGCATAGCAAGTTCAGGATCTTGTGAAGTAAAGCTCCTTTCATCTTCTCAAGCATCAATAGCATATGTGACCTGATGAAGAACAAAGGGATTAATGATATTCTGAAAGTTAAGTATGACTCACATCGGTATCCACAACATTATGTCTTTTGGGGAAGGAGGAAATAATCAAATATAAATAACATTTCATTGCATCTCTTGGGGCTGCACGATAGTCATATAATTCCTCTGTCTGTAAGACACAGTGCATCTCTCTTAATAGTTTTAGCCAGTGCTTTCATACTGATTGATATATATCAACCAATTTAGCTTGCTCCCTACTTACAAGCAATTAGTGCCACTTCCCGACACAAAACACATATCCTGGGCAGAGAGAAGGACTTGTTCGAACTTTACAAGCTTGGAAGCTTCCTGTGATACAGACAAAAGTTCCACATTTTAAAACTGTGTGTAATTGATACCATACTCTGAGACCTACTGAATCTGCACCTTACCACTGCCTATATTTTCTACAAAAGAATTCTAACCATTAAATACAGAGCAATGCTGCTTCAAGAACACCTGCGAATGCTGTATGTTGAATGTGTTTACACACACGTGTGCCTCTGAGAGGGAAAAGGTAGCAACTCTATGGTCTAGGCAAGTGTATGAGAAACTGGATAAGGACACCAGATATTTAGGCAGCTTGGTGATGAGGTTTCTTCCCTATGACAGTCACCTGTGCTCAGGTTAGGTGGCAGAGCAGCTTGGAGAGGGAAAGCCGTGCAGCCCACTGATGACCAGGAAAGCCTGGAGAGCAGCACTTAGACATTGCAACCCAGCAGAGATGTCATGGGAGTATCCCACAGAAGGAGCTCAGTCTTTGAACAGAAAGTATTTTTAATCTTGCAGAAGCAGGTGGTTGTTGGGCAAATTAATACCCATTGTAATATATCCATCTAGGGGAAGAGACATAACATTTCTTGAAGGGAAGCTAAGACAGGAAACACTGATGCATACAAACACACCATGTGATTAGAGTAAGGCACGAGATCTACTCTATGTGCCAAAAGTTATATTCATCTTCTATGTTTCCAAGTAGAAATTTCCCTGTTGATATTCAGGGACTACTTCTTAAATCACCCTATCAGAAAGATTGAAGCTGAATTCAGACCATTATTACAGTTGTGTAACTGAGTGATGGGAAATGCTTGGTACAGCTAGCTATTAAAAAAAATATATATATATATGGCCAAGCTATTGTGAAATCATCATAATTCACTGCAAATTGCATTCACTGCAGATTGTACAGTGGCCAAAAGTGCCATATTTCCAGGTCCACACTCATCAAGGTGCACCATCACCTGTCAGATGGTGTGGCAGCTCACACAGTGGGTCTTGTTCTTATCTTGAAAATGTCCAGAGGACAGACAGAAACACATGGAGCAAGACAGCTCCTGGACAGTGTAAATTCTTAAAAGTCTCATATTTCTGGGCACAAATGTAATCATATTAGACAAGTTTCTATGGAAATTTATTCATTTGGCATTATTATCCACCCAAGAAGATTTCACAAGGTTCTGGAAATCCAATAAACCTCCCATTTATAAGTCATGGCTTGCAAATACTTAGAGATGTGCTCCACTGGAAAAAACATATTACTATGTTAATGGACACACACTGGGCTTCCATGAGATTTGGAAGTTCTTTATGAATTTTTGTGGTGGAACAAGATAAGAATATATTATAATATAAGAATGTCATTATTCTAGACCCTAATCTCTCATTAACCTGTGCATGCATTAGGTTAGAGTTGGCACCTTGCCTAATTCTTATCTTATGTGCCACAATCACTGTGCATGTTAAAAAAATACAGATTCTGTTTCTCCTTCTTGACAGTTTTGTATGTGTATAGTTACATATTAACATAATGGTAATGTAATTGCTTTTGTGCTTATAAGCATTATATATAATGTGGATCAAGAAGGATGTAATCTGTATCTTTTGTGTAAATATTAAAATAAGAAAATGAAGTTTGGACTGTTTAGTAATGATACAACCATGAGAAATGCAGGTACTGATAACAATGCATATGGCTGTGCTTGAGAAGGCTAACTCTGTAATGATAGAAATCAAAGTACAGCATCATGGAAATGGTTAATAAACTTTGAGAAGTTATGCAAAACTAGAGTATGAGAAGAGCAGAAGGCTGGAGAAAATTAGACTGGGAAATGAAATGCAATATAGCAATAAAGAAAAGCTTATGCAATTCTGAATTACATGCTGTCACAGCACAGGGAAGCAATAGTCCCTTTCTGTATGTCTTTAGTGGGCTGACAAGCTGTATCCTGCATCCACTTGTGTGGTTCTGTAGCAAAAATTAAAACAAAATAAAATTGAAATTACAGAGCACCTTGACAAAAATGTTTGAGAATATTTTACTATATAATGTACTACTAAAACCAGTCATTGGGGACAATTAAAAGCAGCCTAAACCATGTAATTCTTTAATCTGCATTTACATTTTGATTAAGAATTGCAGATAACAATGTGAAGGGTATTCTCAAAGCAAGGGGCATAATTGGCAAGAGCCCTAGTACTCATTAACTGAAGATTACACCTAGAGCAAACTGAATACCCATCTGATTCAGAATACAGAGAGCTGTCGGGGCAATGCAGCTCAAGTTCAGTGAAATGTAGTATTTTTTTGCCTTTGAGGATGCCAAAAGCTAAAAGCAGAACTAAAAAAATCAGTATTATTTTAAGCATACAGTGGAAGAACTGCAAAACTGAGTAAGGTGTGACCATCCTGGTACACTTAAGCACATATAGGTTACTATGCTGTGAATCAGCTGCATTTTAAATATGATTTACTGGGGTCCGTGCTAACAAACAATTGAAATAGTGAGATCAATAAGTGATAAAAGCATTTATTAGTATCTGGAAATCACCTTTACTGATCAGCAGTTAGACTGGCTGCATTTGACTAAAAGAAAATTGAGAAAAGTGTAACAAACTGATTAATGTGCTGAAGTATTGATTAATGAGGAAAGATTAAAAGTCCTAAATATGTGAAGGTACTAAATGACTGGTTGTATTTTATTCTACAAGCCAAGAAATGAGGAAATTTGTTTGGAATGTATGAGTGAGAATTAATGAGATGGGCAAATATATTTGTGCCAGCCCTGAGAATGTTTTGCAGCTTCCACTACTTTTCTGTCACCACTCGGAATAAAAGTCAACAGAAGGTGTTAGCATTGGGAGAAACCAAAATGCACTGGAGAAGCATATATATGAAAATGTGTTTTAAAAGGTAAGGATTTTGTTTTGCAATGGCTACAGAATCCTTTGTGTCCTGTGGCTGTGACTGGGAAAAAGATATCTCCTGATGTCCAGTTTTTTCCAGCAGCAAAATGGGCTCAGTAATATTTCTTGATTCATGAGGACATTGTGATAGGAAATTCAATGAGAAGAAATGTATCTTTAGCTTGATTCTTAAAATCATCTTATTGACCCAGAAGGGTTTTTAGTCATGCTTTTCAACTGAATAAAAATATTCTGGGAAAGAAGAAGCAAAACAATTGCAGGAAGAGACATAGAAATGGCACAATCGCGAATGGAAATGCGAAAAGCAGAAAATTAGGGAAGAGAAAATGTCAGTTAACATCTGAAAAACTAAAGGTTAAAAAAAGAAGGAAATGGAAAAAAGAACTACAGCAATGAAGTATAAGATGCAAACCAGAGTGACATAGCAAAACAAAGGAAAGAGAGATCAGCTTCCCAAGAACAACTAGCCTGAACATGTTGCTGCCTCAGAAATTTGGTGAGGCATTGGGGCAGCTTTATGCACTGGAAAAGGATGCTGTGGCACAGGGAAGCAGGGTGCTGAGGGGCCACTGAAAAGACCACTGCCCTGCTGTCCATGTTGCTTGCACCAGAGCCATGATCAAGTTATACTGGTGGTGAGTGGATGTAAGCAGTTGTCATCCTTCTCTTTCCCACCTCCTAGGAGTAGCAGCGTCAAGCCTGGCTTTCCTGAGCTCTTGCCCTCACTCTGTACTCATTACTGTGTCAAATTCACTGTCACTCAAAACTGTCTTTTTTTCCTAGCTTTGAGAGGTGTTAAATACTTGAATCACTTCATCAAGCTTCTGGACCAAAAGTTAGATGTGAAACTTTAACGGAGGGCAACTATTGATCTGACACATACTTAGTCCTGGAGTGAAAGAAGCAAGACAGTGCTGTGCTAAACACTCTTCATGTTCAGCAAAGAGCCTTCCAGGCAAGAAAACTTCTCCAAGTGGGAGAAGCAGCAAGTGACTGTGAAGAGACAAACCTGTGTGGGATCTGTTGGATAGGATCCCATTTCCTACACAGTGATCTTACTCTAGATCCTGGGCCATGCATTTGATTGCTGAAGCGTGCAGGAATAACACAGGAGAAATTATGTGGCTCTAAAAAAGAACTTTATTGTTAGTTAATTAAATATGAAATTTAATAACTACATATGAAATTAAATTACATAGCTACCACCACCTGGTCCTTTCTGGACTGTGTTGATTTTGCACTCATTTTGTATTATCAGAATACGGTGGGATTGAATACTGAAGATCTTTATTTATATTATCAAAGTTGCAGATGCTGAAAATGGCAGGTTTGGTAGGTGCCAGTTGAGATTTTGGGCACAGAAGATGAGTAGAAAAAACTGGAGGCAGACAAATGAGTTCAACTATTGGATAAACTGACTATTTCTGAAAGAGTTACAAAAGTAAAATGGTTTATATGAGAGAACTCTTGTATCTCAAGTCTTTTGTTGAGGCTGATTCTAGACTCAGTTAAACAACGATGCCTTTGGTTCAGGACCAGGGGCAATAGGCATAAACTGAAACATAGGAGGTTCCAGGAAACACTTTTTCACTGTGAGAGTAACTGAGCATTAGCAAAGTCTGCCCAGG
Source organism: Galbula dea (assembly GCA_013399015.1). NCBI lineage: Eukaryota > Metazoa > Chordata > Aves > Piciformes > Galbulidae > Galbula > Galbula dea. The sequence goes on along the minus strand of VWZX01001366.1, from coordinate 40,013 downwards.
GAGGCTGTGGAGCTTCCAACCTTGGGGATATTCAAAAGTCATCTGGATATGGTTTTGAGCGGACTAGGTGGATCTGCTTGAGCAGATGACTTTCAGAGGTCGCTTCCAGCCTCAGCATTTCTGTGATTCTTTGATTCTGTGAACAATATTCCAGTTAATACTTCTTTTTTTAGTATCTTCTTCACAACTACAGAATAGTATTTTTTTGTTTAAGAATTAAAGTTGAGATTAGTAAATACAATTCTCTGGCAAAATACCTTGCAGGGTGCAGTGGGCTCCGAACAATGCTTTAATGGTTTCACTAAATTATAGATCCCTGTTCTCCACTTTGTTTTCTAAGATGAAACAGAACAGTGCTTTCACAATTAAATGTATCTGTATTGTATCCAGATCTCTGGCAAACAAAATCACTCCTACTGATCTGGCAGCTTCCTTCTGCACTTGCACGTTGTTTGCTTCCCTTTGGTTGCACATCTTCCTTCCTACAACTACTGGGGAAAAATAAGGGAGGGCAGAAATTGTGTGTGCACCAGCAGTGGACTGAAAACTACGTATTCAAGAACTCACCAAAGACGACATTTTTTTACTATCTGTAGAGCTTCCTTCTTTCACAGGAGAGAAGTTGGAGGTGAGCAGAAGTGAAATTATTGTGTAATTGCAATAATGTCACATTTACTTGCCAAGGATGGAAGGTATCAAATGTGACAGTTCAGCGTGATCTCAAAGACATACCAGACTTGTCATTTTATTGGTGCAGCATTCCCTCTGCCTAAAACAACGTGTGTTGCAGAAGCAGCTTCTTCAAATTCTTTCTGAGTTCTTTTGCTTCTATAGTTGGTAGGAAAGTGTTTAAGGTTTGTGGTGGTGGTTTTCTTGTGTGTGTGGGCATTTTTTTTTGTTTGTTTGGGTTTTTTGTGGGTTTTTGGTTTGTTTTGGTTGTTTTTCTTTTTAATACATGTAACAGAGAACAGAATAAGAATGAATACTCAGCTTTTATAGTGTGAATTTGCCAATCAAGTATGACTGTGTCACTGACTTAAGACTGACTAGAGATGTATCTAGACAGATAGCACAACTCATATGTGGGTTTTCTTGTTAAAAAATGGCATGTCATCCACCCCAGAAGTAAAAAAATAACAACAACAAAAAACCCTAAAGCCATATCCCACGAGATTTACTTACAATCTGGACTTGTTAAAAGCTTTTGTACAGATTGCCTCTATCAGCTGAAAGACACGACCAACTGAAACAAAGCTGCAAATTCAGTTGGGAAATCACTGCAGCTGACTATCCACTGGAAGGGGAATGTTCACACTGGGAGAAGTACTGTCACTGTTTCTTAAAGTTTATTCTGGGAACAATTGTTTGTATTTGCACATATTTTCATTATTGTGAGGATGGAAGTGCTCTGGACACTAAGAACTGGGAAGGACTGTCAACAGAAAGGAGGTTCAGAATACCCTAGAGAGATGACTATATAATGCTGAAGACTGGGATAACAGAAATGAGATGAAATCAAGTAACAGAGAAGGTCATGCACTTAGGCATTTAAAAAGCATTTTTATTATGGACTGTAAATGACAGACAAAGAGAAAGAGTTGCCCATATTAGTTACTCACAGGAAGACCCTCAACCATCAGTGAGATTTGGTTGTATAAAAAGCAAAAGGTCGTTTTGGAAGAAATTGGGAGAGACTACCTTCATGGCAAAGACTGGCAATACTTTTTGAAAAACTGTTACATGTTGCATGTCAGTTATTCTGAAAAAAACTGAACTAAAATTTTCTAGTGCAGTAAAATCTAAGTTACAGAGGCTCTGTGTTACAGAAGAAGACAAAGAGAACTTACTGATAAGCTACACAAGTTGAGAGTGGCTTTGACTACTGCTTATAAATTTATAACAGATTTAAATGTAAAGGAAAGAGAAATGCTTAACTAAAACACTGTATGGCACAAGGACACGTGGATATGAACCAATCTTGAATGTGTTCAGGCTGGGCATTAGAAGGAGCTTTCTAACAGAGATGAGGGCATTTCTGGTCTAGCCCTCCAGCAAGAAGTGTAGGAAAACAGCACATTTAGTGTAAGATGGATCCAGGTGTGTTTAGGGAACGGGTTATACAGAGTATCTGCTCATACAACAGCGAAGAACCACCTTCAAAATAGACATGTGCCAACCCCATGGCCTAAAGATCCAAAAGGTTTACCTGCTTAGCAGACCAGATCGCAGTATGCAGATCTAGCAAACTTTAAACATCCTGGCCAATGTCCCTCAGCAGCCCAGTTATAGCAGAACTCCATGCAAGTCAATGTACCTCACCTTATCGAGGAGCAGACCTCTTCTGACAGCTAGCATCACTGCTAGCAAAAGAAGTAATTACAGAAGAACGTTTACTTGGCAGGAGCAGTCAGCATTGAACCTCATATGCCAAAAGGAAATTGCTCTCAGTCTTAGTAATACAAGACTTATCTCTTCATTGCTGTATTTACAAAGACAACAATCTGACTTTACAGGTCTGACCACTGTGCCTACCCAAAGCTTACTGCCAGATTTATGGTCTTATTCTTGACTGCTCTGGTTAATGAACTACTCACACAAGAGCTGTATCTTAGAGCAAGCCATATCTCCCTCACACAAGCTCTGTAGCTTACAGCAAGCTGGTGGCATGCAGCAGCAGCAGCGAGACTGAGGAAATCGGCAGTTCTTGTTCCTGAAAAACAAACGGTTTGTTCAGTGGATTAAAAAACTTGCATGCAGTGTGACAACTGAGACAGGGAAAATTCTTACTGAATGTAAAGCACTAAAGCACTGTCCTTTGTTTTTCCGATGTTAAAATACTAACAGCGCTGTCAATTTAAACAAAGCTTTCAGCCACACAGCAACACGCTGAGGCTCTGCACTTAAGGTCTGCCTGATACTCAGTACCCTTGCAGAGCTTCTGACCCTCTGAAGTGTCTACACGTAAGAGAGTGGAAAAAAAGCAGGCAGTAAAAGCACTGTGCTACAAAAGTCACTACCTTTTCCGTAAGCGTATTTATTTACTTGGATCGGTAAAAATGCTCCTGCCACACATGCTAGGCTCCGTTCCCTAAAAAACTAAATACAACCTTTACAATTAATCAATAGCAGAGATGGTCTGTTTGCTTTCTTCTCCAGCCCCACTCACGCCGCCTTATTAGTGACTAATAAACCACCTCGTGGGATGACAAACGACGTGCCAGTGGCCCTCCTCCCTCGCCGCCCCTTGGGACCCGCTCTGCTTTCATTCACCCATCAGCATCATCCCCACATGCCTTTTGACGGTCCCCACCACCGACCCTGTCCAGTCCCCACCCCGCGCCGGTGTCCCCCCACCCGCTCCCCGCGGGGGTGGCCCTGCCGTGCGGGAGGGCGCTGCCACCGCCGCTCGCCCTACACGCCCCGCCAGGAGAAGCCCCTCACCTCCCCTCCGGTCCCGGGGGAGGGGGCTGCCATCACGTGTGCTTCCTCCCCTTTCTCTCTCTCCTCCTCTTCTTCCTCCTTCTCCTCCTCCCCCTCCGCGGCGGCGGCGGCGGCAGCAGCAGCAGCAGGAGCAGCCGCCTCGGCTCCGCTCCCTTTGTTGCAGGCGGACCGGCGGCACTGCCGGGCGCCGCGCACAAAGGAGCGCGGCCAAGGCGAAGCGGCCCCGCACCGCCGGGCTGCGGAGGGGTGCCGCGCTGCACGCCGGGGCCAGACCTGCCCGCGGCCGGGCAGCGGCGGCGGCAGCAGTGGGTCTGTGCGGCCCGCCGCGGCGGGGATGCTGAAGGTGTGCTTCGGCACGGCGGAGAAAGGACGGTCCCGCCCGGGAGGCGCCGCCGCGGGCTCCGGTTGATGCTGCGGGCCTGCCGCCGCCATCCCGCTGCCGCCGGCGCTGCTCCTCGGCCGCCCCTCGCCATGCTGGGAGAGAGCCCGGCCGCCGCCCGGCCGCTCATGCGAGCGGGACCCCCCCTGGCGCTGTGCTACACCTCGGCCCTCCTGGTGCTCGCCCTCTCCGCGCTGCCCACCGGCCGCGCCTCACACCCTCTGCCCGGCTCCGAGTGCCAGGGCGGCGCCAAGGGGAAAGGCATCAACTGCTCAGGTAATGCCCCGCCGGCTTCCGCCCCCCCTCTCCGCGGGCAGCTGACGCGTGCACGTGGAGAGCCGAGCGCGGCCCCACTGCCCCTCCCGGCCTGGCCCGGCGGAAGACAAAGGAGCGGCGCCAGCCCCGGCCCCGGGGGCGGTGGGGAGACCCCTCTCTTCGGGGCTAGGGTGGAGCTAGGGAGCCCCCATCTCTGGCCCTCGCCAAAAGAAGGAGTTTGCCGTCCGTCACTTGGCTTTTGTTGTTCCTTTCGCCCCGCAGCGGTGCCGGCAGGTGCGCGCCAGCCGCCCCGAGGGATGCCCGCTCGCAGCCCCATCCTCTCCGTCGCTCCTTCCCCGTCCTTCCCGGGATTCCGTCCCCGTCCAGCCGCAGGCAGAGGGGAAAGAGCCCGAAGGCAACCGTGAGCGCAGCCCGTCACAGCACTCACACCGGCTGTTGCTTCGGTCTTGCTATGTTCGTGCGTGCAGCCCAGAGCCGGGGCAGCCTCGCCATCCGTCCTCTCTGCCGGCTGCTGTGTGTAGGTTCACTCCGGATGGGAGGCAGACAGCAACGCGCTCTGTGGTGTGCGCAGAATAAGCTTTTTAGGGATTTTCCCTGCTTTGGTTGCATGACAGGAGGAAGATTTATACGCCTGCCTATCCTATGCATAAGTATATGGGGGTATAGTACAGTCCCCAAGTAGATGAATTGGTTTGCCATGACGGCAGCATGTTCTTCTCTATCTTGAGGGATACGATGCTTTTGAAGTGAACAAAGTAAATACATATAATATAAAGTTTACAATTTGTTAAAAAGACTGTTTTTTTCTTCTAATTAATAAATTAATATTTAGATTTTTTTTCTTTGAACAACTGTTCTGTGTGTATTCCTCCTCCTGCTTTTTAAAACGGCAGGTTTGTTCCATTGCAAGGGTCGCCAGTGAGAACTGCACAAAGTGCCTTCTCCAAGGTGATGAACGTTTCTCGCCCTGTGCACATTGCTCCCAGCTCCCATTGTCTTCAGCGGGATTTGGAAGGCAATTTCCATGTTGGGAGGAACTCTCTGTACCTTCCAGGATAGGGTCCCCAAACTGTGTTAGAGCTTTCAAGAAAGGAGTGAATGGAATAGTGATCTTCCTCCCAGTCACATTTTATAATACAGGTACATGCTGCTGAAGCAAGCTGTCAAATTTGCAGACCAGCAAACTGAGGCAAAATGATTTTGCAATATAATAAATCTATCTGCTGTTCAGTCTTGATATGCTCATTTGTTCTTCATTTTACCCAGTATAGACATACCCTGTGTTGGTGTGTGATACCACAATTCTACTGTTTTACTGCTGCCTGACTTTTTCATTCTATTTGTATGAATGTTGCGATTATTTTCAAGGAGAACTTAATAGGAAATGTGTAATTGGTGTTAGTGGTTTACCCATTGAAGACATGTGGGTCATTAGACACAGCATGTGCATAAATCAGTGAGATTAAATATGGAAGTTCTGATGAAATGTATGAGGAAGTTTCTAAGATAATGTGGAACACACAGATACCGTTATTTAGAAGCCATCATGGAAAAGAGAGCTTTCCAACCTGGAATTAGAAAACCATATGCTATATCAAAGACATTCAGGATGACTTGGTTCTACTAAAAATAGGCAGAAGCAAATATATGTGTTATATATGTCCATACACCAGGCACTGCTTTTAGAGTAACTACAAAAATGGGGAAGGAAAATTTTATTTAAAAATGCAGTAGTCATATCCTGCTATGTGCTAAGTATTCCGTGCAGAACTGTAGTGTTTCAGTTCTCAACATTAATTTCAAAGGATCAACAGTATCAACACATAATATTTGGGACAGATTTTCCCCTCACTTACTTCTGCATAGTTTCATTGACTTTTACTGGATAAGCTACTCAGAGCAGAAGGTGAATGTGGGACTAGACATTGGCATTAGCACCTTTTTGAGTGCACTGATATCATGTAAATTGCTATTTAAACTGAAAGTTACACTTGAGAACACTATTACTACTTTTTCTTCAGACATTTGAATTCTCTACATTAGTTTCCATACTTGGAGAAGCAAAATTCTTCTCTCCTCTGTTATTTTATCATTTTAATGTTTGCATCAGGCTGACCTGTTGCCCTTTAACAGTTTCTTACACTTTTTCATGAATCATGGAATCATTGAGGTTGGAAAATACCTTTAAGATCAGCAAGTCCAGCCATTTTTGGGGCAGTTCCTGAGTTTGTAACATTTTGTCATCACTCCATTTACAGATGTTACATTATTCCCAGTGCTACCTGTAGTCATCTTCTAACATTACTGTTACTCGTAGACTGTCCGTGAATAGGGGTATGTGATTCTCCTCTGCTCAGGCTGTAAGATAGTTGTGTCCTTAATAGAGGCTGAGAACTACAGAGGGTTTTTGAGCATCCCGAGTGCAAAGGTAAGTACAAAATGTAGTTAGTTCATGAGCTCCTAATCTGCCAGTACTCTCCAGAGACACATGCTGCGCATGGGCATCTTCAGTTTCAGTTTCAATCTGGTTGAATCTCCTGTGTGAGATACGCTCCATTCACATGTGTGGCAACTACAGGGATTGTAATTTGATCATAAATGATGAAATGCTGAGAAATTTGATGAGAGGTACACCGACTTAGCAAGAGACATTGCTTGATGTATCGGTTTGGATTTGTATGCCTGGGATTTTAATTAACAGGGATATGTTTCTGTTGGTAATCCTTTCAGCTTGCTGTTCCTTCATGTGATAAAATATGCTTGTTTGAGGTGGTTCCACACACCTCCTGAAATTCTTAAATTCTTCGAGTGAAGTGAGTAAACATAAAAATGTTCAGAGATAGCTTATTGAAGATTGAATGAGGTTAAGGAAAAGTTAAGGACACCTTCTCTTTCATGGAATTTCTCTTCTTAGGGGTAGGAATGCTTTTCTTTTGCCCAGTTGTAACATAACTCGTGAATTAAATTAGACAAACCGAACATGGAAACAGTAGAAAAGAAAGATGAAGCAGAGAATGTGGTAAGCCAACAGGAGTACAACAAGCATAAGCAAAATTAATGTGTTTGATATTTTAAAAAGCAGTAGGGTGAGAAGAGAGGGGTAGACATCAGCAGTAGGACAAAAGCATCTGAAGGCTGCACAAAAGGAGCAGGTCCTGAAGAGGTATGGGAGTGGAAAGTGATGACTGGTACATAAGCAGAAGGGTGTAAGGAAGCAGTGTGAGAAAATACTCAGATGAGAATGGGAGTGACTCACAGAGGATGGACAAGGGTGGCAAGAACTGTCCACATCGTATGCTTTTGTCTTCAATGCCTTTTCCCCTCATGTGAACAGAGTTTTAGAGGAAGAAGGGTTGGAAAGGGCACAGAAGGTGGGCGAGACAAGCAAAAGGAGATCCATTTTAAATGCAGATAAGACAGAAGTGTTCAGGAGCATCATCATAAGTCTGTGTAGTATAACAATGGAAGAAAAGAATTACATTGATGATTGATTTCAAAGAAGGACCAGTGCATTTAAAGTATGGTGGCTACTGTCACTATTCCTGGAGGTGCATGTGGTACCACAGAAAAATAACCTCTTGTTGTCTCGTCCTTGCTTCTGTCTACTTTCCACCATCAAGGCATATGATCTAATTCAAAATTTGCAATTCTCTTTTCCTTGTCATCTCCTGCTGAGGTTGTTCCCTCATGTCCTTGGTGTGCAATGGAGGCTGTTTGTTTAGGGATTCTCGGTTTCCATTACTTTGTTAGATGCCTTCAAGTCTGTCCTCCAGATGCTGCAGCAGAGATCCCCCAAGCTTACTATTGCTGGATACCAGTGCTAGCAGAAAAGACATAACATGCATATTTCAAGAAATATGTCTAGGCACTTTGATGTGATGCATGTAACATATTCATACCTGCTGTAATCCAGGACTAGAAATTAGGAACATATCTTCTGCATTTTGTGTGTGGGCCACTAGTGGTGCGCTCTTGTTCAGTGCTTGACAGCTAGGTTAGTGGGAAAGACTAAACTCCGAGGTCACAAAGGCCACGCCAGGGCAGGGGAGTACATGGAATATTTTGCCTCAGCGGGACACCATCCCTGCTTGAACATTGTGCTTGCCTTGGCTAGCTCTGCTTCCTTCCAAAAGAGTTTGGTAGTTTCAGAATGAGACTTTGAGAATTTTGAAAGTGCTAAAAAGTAAATGAATAAGACTATGGTAGGATTCAAAACACAACATTTGAGGCACAAGTTCTCAGTGCCTCAGGAAACAGTTTCCTAGGTAGATGATTATTCAGCCACCTTTGCAAGGGTTTCTTTCTCAGGAGCATCTAAAATACATCAGCAGTGAGGAGAAGGCAGAGTTTCAAAATGTTGTCTGTATTTATTGGCAAATTAGAGGTTTAGGATTCAAACCAGCATGAACTTTCACTACTTAAAGAAAGTTACCTATTGTGTGTGAGCTGTTGTAGTGGAAAACATTCCCTCCCCTCTTTATATTTTTTTTAAGCATAAGAAGGGATCTAAAGCTACTCCTATCTAGTATATCTACACTTGAGGTGAAGAACAAAATTAGCTTTATGTACAATCTTTCTCACTCTAGGGTTGTGTGTTGCCTGAAGCTTGAGTTGAGACTGTCCCTGCTGTGATGGGGAAGAGCTGAGCGCAAGCATGTAGATCCCTTGGCCCTGCCTGTGCCCAATCTGTGTGGCAGACGTGAGCATGGATTTGTGAGGATATAAACCTCAGGCACTGCCAGTCTCTGAAGCTCGACCTTGGTTTCTGCCTGGGCTTAGTGGGGACTCTCTGAACCAGAATGAGATGTGGCCTCAAGAGTAGCTTTCATCTGTGCTTATCAGCTGGAACAGACATACCCTTTGTTATTTTTGTGAAGATTAACTGGGTGAGGGGGTTTTTTTTGGTATATCATTGTAAGTTACACAAAACCAAACCAATTTATGTTAAAGATATGAAGGCACTTTGGTGAGAATGTAAAAACTGGGCATGGAAGAAAGGTACAGGTTCAGGTAAATTAGCCTAAATATTCTAAGAAGTACACACCTCTTTATGTTTGCATAGATAAAATTGATCTGAAATGGTAAACAGGACTAGAATAATTGTTTATTTTATCTAAGATACTATGACTTATGTTCCCCTAAATGAATTATAACAGTCAAGTGAAATAAATTGTGATAAGCATTTGTGGCAATTGAACTTCTGAAGTAAATGATCGAAACTTGGTCAGGTAACATATCACTTTGAGAAACTATCATAAGGCATGAATATAAATCAACTGTAAGTAAAAACTAAACCCAATTATTAAAAAGAGAAATTAAAAGACAGTCACATGCACATATTTGTTTCCCTTTAGTGTGATTACCTATACATGAAATGTCCTTGCAGTACAGATTGTTATGCTGATCAAAGAGCTATAAGGTAATTAAAGTAGAATTGGAAGTGTCAGAATAGCAGAAAAGTATCTTGTAACAGGTGTCACTCCATTGTTGTCATTATTGGGTACCAGTAGGGTGGTTGTGCATTCAAGGCTTGACTGGATTGAATCCAATTTCTTTATCATTTTTTGAAAAGGGGAAAAGAAGAGCTGTGTTTGTTGTGGAAAATATTGCCAAGGAAACATCCTTTCTGTACCAAGACCTCTCTGATAGTTCCTGTTAAAAGGAAACAAGAAATCTGGACCTTTCCTTGCTATATCTGTAAGGATAAGTGTTTTGTACTTACAGCGTGCTGGTCTTCTAGAGTTGACAGTAGACTGGATGAAGGGAAAAGTTATTACTTTCTTGGACTTGGGAAAAAAAAAGAAGCTATGGTTGAGGTCTTTGAGTAGAGTAGTACAAAGGCAGAGAATCCCACAGATATTGACAGGATGCTCAATTTACCCTTTTCTTATACAGAGATTTTCACGTTCCACCATTGATCCATCAGCTGAAAGTGCCTGTGACTTCCAGCCTGTGGTCAGACTTTGGCGAATGTCCACAAAGCAGGGCATGGCAGCAGTTCCCAGAATAACAGTAGCTGTAACATTTCAGGAAGCAAAAATGCTGAGCACTAATGATGCTGAAAAACAGATAGTCTATTCTTCTGACTCTCGACCACCGCCTATCCTTCTTGGTAAGTCTCTACAGATGGTGTGGAGCAGAAGTGGAGTTAGAGGACATGCTGGCATTTTTGAGGTGAAAGCTTGTCTTTTTCTAAGCAGTCTGTAATACTCAATAGAGCTGAAGATCAAGGAATTTCTTTATAAATTATTCTTTAAAAAGTCATTCTGTCCCAAGGATAGCTTTAGATAAGAAGAAAATTACAATTAAATAATATGCTGTAAACTAAATAGTCCTCTCTTATTGCTGTAGTTTATTCTTAGATTGTCTTGAAAGTTTAAAAGTACAGAGAAATACAGGGTGAAAAAGAGAAAGAGTATAAAAGAGTGGAGTTGTACTTTGTGGAAATCCTAATGGTATAGAGAAGGGCCTGCTGGACTAAATCAATCCATGGCAAATTTTATTTTATGAAACCATTTTTTTCTGAAAAATGCTCTTCTTTGTGTGATATTTTTCTTCCAGAAAAGGACAAGAATATAGAGACAAAATCTGGTTAGGAGCAAGTTCAGCAATCAAAATTGTGATCTAATGAAATTAAAAATTCCTGGAGAACATCAAAGTTGTCCCTGTGTCTTGGTGGACATCTACAGAGTATATTTAGTTCTGATTTAGTTCACATGTTGCTACAAGGGAATCTGACAGCAGAATTGTTTCATCTTGTATTGTTATGTCAATATCTAGTGGTGCCATTAGTTGTTTAAGTATTTGGTATTTATAGGTCATATGTTTTTCTACACATTTATTTGTTTATTTAAAAAAAGAAATCAGGTCTTTTTTTGTCTTCAAGATTCTTACCAGGGAACTCTTGTCTTCTTTGGAGTGGAGAGCAAGATGGCAGTGAAAGTCTTTGCTAGAAGAGTACTTTAAAGAATTCTGTTCTTGCTGACTCGGTCACATTCCCAGATGTGGCTGGATGGAAGCTGGGAGATAGACCAGGCTCTGCCTGCGTTTGCATATCTATTGCTGATGTGAATGTCTCTGTTTAAGAGAGCAGTTTTATGTTACAGTGATATCAGTGTTCAATTTTTTGAAGTTGCTCTAAAGCTGCTTCATTGGTCACAGTATGGTTTGAGGAGGTGGTGTGTGACTAGCAAAATGGGATTTATTTTAGGTTAATTTAAATGTTCATTATAATAGACAATTTTAAAGGAATGAAAAGATGACTTTTCTGATAATAGATTTTGTGTTATAGCAACAGTGTTTAAAGTATCTGATTCAAAATAAATTTAAATCTTTCTAATACCTCTCTTTTAACTTAGTATTATAAAACTAAATATAGTTGCAATAACAGTCTTGAAACACCCACATTATATAACCATGTTCAAGTTGGCAGGATCCTCATCAGTGCTTCAAAAGTAGTGTTAATAAAGAATCAGCAGGAAAACATGTGAAAATGGAAAAAAAACCCAGAACTGTCAGTAATTTTTCTGAAGGGCCCTGGCTTCTCTCAGTATCTGCCATCTCCATGCCTAACCCATTTCTACCAGCCTGACACCTTGCTATGCTTCTGTGTATCTGAAATAGATGCAAACCTCTATGCTTTCCTAAGACCTGTAGAACATCCCACAGGGCACAGCTGAAGAAGACAGGTGTGATGTTCATGACAACTGGGCAATAGTTCAGGACGTGAAATGGTTCTTCTCAGGTCTGGTCCAGAGGCTGAAACCTCCTGAAATCTGGCTCTGCCTGGCCACAAAGCCTCTGTAGGCAGCCTCATTCCAGCGACCTGGCTTGCTGGCAGGTGACAGCTGGGTTCCTCAAGGAAAGGCCCTGGGGCATTTCCTTTGCCTTACACCAATCTCAGGAGATCAGTGTGGAAGCAGATGGGGTGAATGAAGGCAGCTGAGCAAGCCATGGAGCTGCATCTGTGCAAACTCCAGATAATCTGCGCATGTTCACCATAGTGTGTTCAAGATGAACATGAAATGCTCAATTTTAGGACCTCCAGTTGCTTCACCCCAGATCCAGCCCTGATTATTTCCCAGACTGGCACATTTCCACACAGATTCAGGAGTTTGACACATTTTAGTGTTCACCTACTACTGACTGAAAAACTATGCTTTAAGATGTGCTTAGCCATTCTCAGTCACTAACTCGTGTGAACAATGCATATGATGATGGTAGAAGAAACTCACAGCCCCCCATTGAAGTCATGCTGTCATATCTGCTTGTGGATGAGTATAGAAAACCTATAAACACATACCTCAGCAGTGGGTGAGAAAGTGCTCCATTGCTTAAACCTGAAGCATACAGAGAAGTTTCTTGTGCCTTACAAGAGTTTTCTTGTTGTCCTCTTCAGAAGATTGTTCCACGTGCAGTTTCACATATTACCACAAAGAAGGAGTGATTAGATGAGTATCATTTTCAGAAGTTGCTAAATTTCCTTTAAAATTTTAAAACAAGAATCTTCACAAAAGCAGCATAAAAGTTTAAAATATGGGTTAGGTAAAGGTGTTGGTGCATATGCAGAAAGTGCCCTACATAGTCTAGGCATTCAAAATGAATGAGTGATTTTGAAAATGTAAGTTTTAACGGTTTAGAGTGTTCATAAAACACAAGACCAAGACAGAAAACCTTTAGCTGGTTGATGGAGACAGCTCAAACTGTGTTTTCAACAGGTATTTCCATAGAAAGTTTGTTTTAAAATTGTGGCTGGATGGCAGTTTGTTGCTCTAAAACTCAGGGAAGTATTGATCTAATTAAATGTTTACTTTTTGTTAATTAGTATTGACTCTGATTGTATGCTACCTTTATCTGATCCCTCTGGTCGAGGCAGAGGTCAGTGAGTTGTGCCAAATGGGTTCCTCAGGGCAGAGAAGAGTAGCAGAAAATCTTTAGAAAGGCTAAAGAAAAGGACTTGTCCCAGGTGGTACCACCATGTGCAGTGGTGGGCAGATGAACTGTTACTTTCCTAAAGCACTGTGTGCTTCCAGCAGCTTTTCCTTCATCCTCCACCTCTCAGAGAACTTTACCTTCTGTAAGACAGAGCTCGTTTCCCTTCTCTTGATTGGAAGAATAATTTTAGGGAAGTATCATTTCAAGGTTATAAAAGTGAAAATAAAATAGGCACGTTCCTGTTGAGGATATAGATGTTTTTTGTATAATAAATGGGTTGGGAAGGCAACTTATTTTGTGGTGTTTCTTCTCTGTTTAACTGCAAAGGCTATCCTTTTATTTTCTTTGCTTATGTGGATGTTTACACCTACAAAGAATGTCTTTGAGAAAGGAATTATATGCATTTGAAATGTGCAAAATTGGTTCTGAACTGTAAGAAATACTCTTTTTCATGTCAGAAACAAGCGGCTATTTTAAGGATGAAACAAAAATTTTGGCTAGAAAACACAAAGAACAGCTGCCTAATTTTTCTTTTTTCTTTTTCTTTTCTCTTAAGTGAGAAGAGGTTTATCATTATCTCAATGCTCTTTGTTAAAGCCTCTGTCTGTAATATAGAAGAGTTATCCAGATGAGGGAACACAATCTCCACATTTGCAAGTGATATTTGTGCTGCTGGCTGAGCAAACAAAGAGGATCACTGGAACCAGACTCCGAATTTGAGTGTTTTGGTTGATTTATCTACCAGATGGTAAATGCAGTCCAATGTAAAAAATTAGTCTGGGAGCAGGGAATCAATCATCCAGCACACTGATCAGCAAAGGGATTTGGGTGTTATAGCAGAAAAATTAATGAGCTGGCAATCCACTGCAGCGCAGCATTAAAACAAAAAGAGGCTACACTGTAATAAAAGAGTCCTCACCCAGAAGACAAAAGAGATGAACATGCTGCTTCATTAGACACTTGATAAACTTACTCTAAAGCAGTGTATTAGATACCAAAACCCTAATATTATTCAGACATAATGATTAAAAAGTTCAGCATCAACATCTGGAAATCAGAGTTAATTTAGGAAAGTGAAGTTTTTAATGCTTTCACATTTGTTTCCCAAGTACATAGGTTCTTCTGTCTTAGGAATTATTTATTAGTCTTCTGTAGTATAGTAATAGATATTTCAGTGCTATTTAAAGTCACAGTACAGTGCCTTCAGAATTGCCTACTGAAATATTATAAGATACTAGCACTAGCTTTATGCCATAATTATATCTTTCTATAAAAATCTTGAAAATGTGTCTCCAGCCCCTTTCAGTTACTCAGGCTAGAATAGATCAGAATAGCTTTACCACCAAAAGCTCTTCATTACTTTTATCTGTTTTTTCATGGGAAGCCATAGAGTCTCCGTTTAGAAAAGACTAAGGAAAGGTGTCACCTATGCTCAGTTTCCACATCTAAATGTTATGGGGTTGGTTGGTTTGGTTTTTGTTTGTTTGTATGTTTGCATGCCTGCTTTTTTATTCTAGGGATTAGGTGCAGGTTAGGCTATTTTGGAAAATGACACTATGCTTCTCCAGGGAAGTGAAGCAGCAGCAGGGTCTGGCTATGCCAGTTTGGAGCCACTTGGAAAATCTAGCTGTGGGTCCCCTCTCTAGTCTGAGGCATCACATTTAGTTCTATGACTGCAGGTAGCTGAAAGAAGTAGTTTGGAAAATACCTCTTTTCTACTGTGAAAAGCTACCTGAAACTGCCTTTTTTGTGTCTTCTGTGAGTAACTGCTTTTATTTCTGAAAACAGCCAAAGAGATAGGAAGCCTCTGATTTTGGCCTTTCCTTCTGTGGTTTGCTTTTTTTCTTTTCTTGAGGGTGGGGATTGGTAGGTTAGTGAAGAGCTAGTGGAGCATACAATAAAAATCTCCTGTCTCCTTGTCCATCATGCAAATATAATCCCCAAATTCACTTACTATTTCCTTCTTGGATTTTGGGTTGGTTTTTTTTGTATGTTTTGTTTTGGTTTAGTTTTTTTTTCTTTTACATGATTGCTGGAGAAAGATCTCTGTGAACATAGGGGAAAGGAGCTAACAGTGACTACCTAAACAGTAGAGTGAAGCCCACTACCTGAGGAGTTTTTCCAGAAGTGCTAACCACTGCTTAAAATCAACAAGAGCTCCTAGATCATGGTCCCTGTGAAAAACAGATTTCTCTGTGTACAGAGTAAGCAGTAAGAAACTGCAAATATTAGTGTCATACAGCTCTACAGATTAGGGGTGTAGAAACAGTGATTTTCCATAGAGTTGCAGGAGCTGCAGCCAAGCCTGTACGAAAGTGACAGAGTCAATTGCCTTCATTTCTCCAAGCCACAAAGACATATTTGCCTTCAAACTATGCAGAGCATGTAAAAATAGTTTCTTATGCTGTGCTGGGTTATACTTACACAGCTCTAAGGCTAATCAAGTTCAGCCTGTGTGTAAATAGGAACTTTACCTCAGTTGGTGTTTGTGTGTCTCGGGGATGAAACTGGCCTTTCATTTCATTTCAGTTATATGGGTGTGAGACAAAGGGCAGAATTTAGTCATGTGTATATTTACATGTAGGTTTTTTTCTTTTCTTCCTACTATATTTATATGAAAATTTTTGCTGGCTATATTTTTTTCTGCCATTTTGGATGTGCACAACACTTAAAGATGGCTGACCAAGACTGGGTGCCATTCAAGCAGAAAATATGGATTAAATTCAAATTGGCAGCAATGCAAGGTCTATCAGTGCCACAGCAGCAAGATGACATGTCTGTCATCCTGGTCTTGTGCCCTCACTCAACCTATCCCTCTTGCCTGAGTGTCTGTTCTTGGGGGAAGTGACTCCCTTGGCCTTGCTCCCTTGGCCAGGTGTTGAAGGACAGCTGGCAAAGTTAAGATGTCCATTGCAGTGTCTAGGTGAAGGCATACTAAGAGCCAGCAAGTCAGAGTTGTTACATTCTCTGCTGTACACCAGGTAATAGCAGCTAATTCATGGCAATTAGGAAGTCTCCCTCAAGAGCTGTAAGCTGACACCAGGCGTATTTTGGCAGTGTCCGCTAGCCGTGCTCTTCGGGCTTGGGAACTGCAGGGAAGACAACTCATGAGCTGGCTAATCCGCTGTTAGATTTGCCAAGGGAATCCCCAGCAGGGAACCGTGAATAATTTCCACCTGCTTTGTACTGCATGAGTGATACAACAGAAGCAGGGGGAGATGGATGTAGGAGAAGTGGCCTCCTGTTTGCCCCTTAAATAAGACTTGTTTCTTAGTCCAAATTGCTGGGCATTGCAGGTTTAGCCGCTTTGGCTTGCTGATATGGTGGGCTGCAGAGATGCTGTTGGCTTTGAGTGTGCTGGACTTCATCAGTTCTCTGCAAACCTGGAGGGTCTACCAGCCCTGTGACAGTCATTGCTATGAGAGACAGTGAGGCGGAAGAGCATGCCTTGCTGTATGGATGCCATGCTGTAGCCTGACTACAAACTCCTCCTTTCAGAGCTGGCAAAGGGGGTTAGCAGGAGCTTTGGGAATTGTATTTCTCTTTGTGTTTCAGTAAGGATAAATGAGCAGGCAGAGAGGAATTACTAGCTATAGATTTAGCTGACAGGAATGCATATGGGAGAAAAATGTATTTCAGTAAGCTTAGCAATTCCTTGGCAGTGATTTGGTTCTCAGAAGCATAAGATAGTTGTTAAAAGTTTGAAAGGAATGGAGCTGGTGGCTCAGATCCTTCCTGGTTTCTGTAACTTAACCAGAATTACCAGAATTCATTAGGAAACCTGAACAATCAACAAGGGGCTTGTTTGTTTGTTTTCTCCCCATGACTTTTATGTGGCTGGTTGTTTTGTTACTTTTCCAGGGTTTATTCTGACTGTTTAATTATGGTTTTCAAAACTTGCTTTAAATAGCATAGTGTATGAGTATTTGGAGGAGAAAGTTTATGCAAACCCAATTGTGCTCCAGCACCATTCATGCTGCTTATGTTTCAAGGATACTACCCAAGAGTTGATTTATTTCCTTTCTCTGTATACAAAATAGGAATCTAATGAATCTAATGCTGTTTTTACAAAGGTATGTATATCATAAGAATGCACTACAATGATTCTTTAACTTATAGATCTGTTAAAGGATTTTAAGGAGACTGAACTGTAAGAGGAAACTAAAGTTTTTGTATTAATTTGCAAACTACCAAATTTAATTGCTGTGTTTTAATATCTTACGTGCAAAATACTCTCTTGTTGGAATTAGCTTCTTATATAACATTCTGAAAATAAAAAGGTACTTTGTCTTTCTTTTGAAATCAGTAACTACAGAAGATATTTTTGTAAATTCTTGATTTTGATGTAGACTGACAGGATCTGTAGAGACTTGGAGGTATTATTCCCTCTAATTAAGTTTTGAAATGTATCCCTATTGTTTCCTTCTTGAAAAGGTCCATAGCTTTAGAATATTCAGTGCTGACACTAAAATCTTTCAGACCACATATACTGCAACAACCTTTTATTTTTTTGATGGATAACTCACTTTTTTAGATAAGTCAATGTTTCATTTCCTATCTCTACTTAAGTTCTGTAACTTATTTAGAAATAGTTTTTTCTTTCTGTGCTTTTAAATAGAAAGCTAATTTTCCTGCAAAAGAGCTTGTTACACGTGCTGACTGTCACGCTGAGAGTCTGTCATCCATGTGGCTGGAAGAGATCTCCCATGACATTGAGCCTCCTTGGTCACAATTTCTGCACTCAAGCCTGCTCCTCAGAATCACTTGTTTTTTTCTGATTTGACCCCACTATATACTATAACTGTGTCTTACCAATGCAATTTAAAGCTTTGTTTAAAAAGCTTTATATGCAGCTTATATTAAAAAAATTAAATAAAAGGAACAAACATTAGGAACATGATTTTATATATTCTTACAATAATCTTGCTTTTATATCTTCTGTGTTCAGATATTTCCCACCTCAGAAAGATAACCAGTAACTTTTCTGGATGTGTTTCTAAAAATCTCTGAAACTTACACATGGACAAGACTAGCCTGAAAACTGCTTTACACAATTTTTTGTGTGTGTATTAATAAGACTTCCAGTGAAAACTCTGTTGTTACTAAAATAGTGCATTAGGGTTTATCTTAGTGGGTTATTTCTCTTAGAAATAGAACTTCATATGTTCAATGAACAGCTTCCATTTACTGTGAATTATTGCATCCTGCTTGAGTTGCTTTGAGAAAAAAAAAGCATCCAGACAATGAGAAATGCCCAATTAGTGAATATGTCTGGAAAATCTTATTTGAGCAACTTGTCTAGCGTGGCACAAGGACATAAAAATTACATTTGCTCAAATAACATTAGTTCAGGAATTTTCTTGTTTCTGAGTACTCAATTTGTTCTTTTATTATGGCATCACTTAACATAAGTTCCTATGGAGAGAAAAAAAAAAAGGAACAACCCTCCCCACTAACAGGGCAAATACTGACATTTCATAGAATGGACTGATAAATTTTAAGTGGCTGTGAGGAAGTTTAAAATCATTATATCCTGGCAGAGACCTTTCACTTGAATTAATGCCATAGTGGGTACCACTGAAAGTAGTTCTCTGTCAACCAGCCACCTGAAAACAGACACAGAATTTTTTGAATATACTTACTGGAAAGCAAAGACCTAGCAACACTAGACTCTATTCAGGCCTGGGAACCCATGCTTTCCAGTGGTTGTTTTTTTACCACCCTTGCCTCTTTTGCTCTGCAGTCCCTCTACTCTGGCTTTTCTCATGGTTTTCTTTACACTTCTGCTGTACCTGCCAGCTTTCTTTTCTTCATAGTCAGCTCTCAGCTTTGTACTTGGACTGTTTCCTGCTGTTGGGCAAGGAGACCACTGAGACCATATAAATATGACATGTACAACAAATACAGAAGTTTGCCAACACTGATTTTTGGTGATGAAGCCACAGGTCACCAGGGACACTATAAGGAGGAGCACATGGAAGGGGGACCCTGTAACCAGTTTTGCTAGTGATGTGTAACAGGTAAATGTCTTTTGGAGGCTTAAAATTTCAAGTGGATTGGATGTATTTTCACATAGCAGAATACAATGATCTGAGCCTGGAAATCATACCTCCTTCACTGCATATCAGCTTCGGTTTTCAAACATGAAAAAGCTCAAACACTTTAATGGTACAAGCTGCAATTTTGTTACCTAAAATATAAAAAGACAAAACACTGTATGTGTGTATGTGCCTCAACTTCATTCTTAAAAACTACACAGCTGTAAATTTTCTATGAAAACAGTGAGTCTGCATCCTATAACAGGATGCATTGTTGAAGCAGACTACCTGGGGAAGTGGTGGGAATGCCATCCAATGGATGGCGGTGGAAATGCCAAAACAATGGAAGTGTTCAAAAAATGCGTAGATGTGGTGCTTGGGGACATGGTTTAGTGGTGGGCATGGTAGTGCTTGGTAGACAGTTGGACTTGATGATCTCAGAGATCTTTTCCAACCAATATGTTTCTGTGGTTACATGATTCTATGAACAACTATAAACATGATCTTACTATGGAAAAAGGTATAAAACGTTAACTAAAAATACAGTTCCCAGCTGTGTATTATTGCAAGTTGCAGTAAATCAAAGAATTCTGCATTTTAATAAGGCTAAATGTAAAGTCCTGCATTTTGGGTGTAACAACCCCCAGCAGCGCTACAGGCTCAGGAAGGTGTGGCTGGAGAGCTCCCCAGCAGAGAAGGACCTGGGGGTGCTGGTTGACGGCGGGCTGAACATGAGCCAGCAGTGTGCCCAGGTGGCTAAGAAGGCCAATGGCATCCTGGCTTGCATCAGGAATAGTGTGAC
>VWZX01001366.1:0-20030 GCA_013399015.1 Galbula dea | reverse complement strand
TGGACTAGATGATCTTGAGGGTCCTTTCCAACCGTAATGACTCTGTGATTCTGTGCTGGAGAGACTGTTCAGAAGTTTAAAATTGCCAACATTTTAGACAATCAGACTCACTTTTTCAAATAAGTGAAATAACCTCATTTTCATGGGGATGTTTCTGAGATTCCCTTGCAACTGCTTTTTCTTCCAGGCTCAATAAGCCCATTTCCTGTTAGGGAGCGGATAGCAATACATACATAACAAGTATTTATGCTATTTATCTCACAGAAATACCAGATTAATACTATTGTTAGGTAACACTGGAAATACTTTTGCAGAGCAGGAAGGGAAAGTTACATGGTTTGGTTTTGGGGAGAAGGTTGGGTTTAGTTTTGGTTTTGTTTTTTTAATGTGACAGAAATTGCAGTTTAAAGTATGGTTTTATGAGCCAAGGCACTGAGAATTGATCTTGCCCAGGGCTTCACCCTCCTGCTCATGGCTGTCTGTCCCACCACAGATTTTGTCCTACCTCAGCCTTCAACACATCCAGCTCTCAACTGGGTCACCTCACTAAAAAGTGGCTTAACACTAATGCAGCAAGAAGTGGGTATTTTCATTTTTTGAGTGTTCTGACTGGCTTACTGACTGTTGTGACAAGTACTGGTCATGAAAGGGCCAAAGGAAGGAGAGGAAGGAGAGATAAAAAGGAGATATGAGGCCTAGTCCCCATCGGCACCAGTGAGCTGCCTGCAAAGCCCATACCCTCGCGTGACCTGGAGGAGGTCCTGTGGCAGGAACTCCGACCAATGCTTCCCTGCCTAGCTGGTGGGGTGACATGAACTCCAGAGCTTAACCAAAAAGGGAGAGAAAGTCCTTAGATAAATGTTCGTACCTCTTTGCTTGGCTAGCGAGGCTATATATATATATATTTTAATATGGAATTACTTTTAAGTGAGTTCTTGGTATTTCTCTGTGAACACCCATCACATTTTTGGACTTGCATGTCCACTGGCTTAGACAGACTCGCTACAGCCATAAATACATCTTACACAACAGATTTTCGTCATAACATTGAAATAATGATTTTCAGTATTTCTCATTCTGCATAATGGGCAGAAATCTTGTGGAGTAAAGATCTGATCTTTCTGAAGATGGGGAGTAGTGTGTGGGAGTGTGCAATCTGATTGCCAGAGAAGTTTCCTGCAGATTTTCAGTGTAATTGAAGTCTGCCAGACAGAAAAATTTCCCTTTTTCAGTCTTACACAGCCAGTACAGAAACACTGCATATGATCCATTTTCTTGTTAAATTTGCCTTGTTCTTTTTTGTTACACTTCACTAAACATATTTACTTTTATTTCTGCCATTTCACATGACAGAATTTATCTTCAAGAGAGGAATTTTAACTGCAAGAAAGGTTTTATAGACAGAAGTGAAGCAGCAAAACATGAGGTAGGAATCTAATGCAAGATGTTAAGCACTTTCTTTCCTGAAATTTAGGAACAATTAAACTTCTTATTCCACTCAAGAATGTGAAACCTGTAAAGTAAGATGGTAGCATAATGGGAAGTGGCTCTTAATGAGCTTATGCAGTTATTTTAAGTTAAAACTAATTGCATGTTTGGCTAACAAAATACCAAGAATACATTATCATTAAATGTTGATGATAATGCAGTCACAACAGTAGCCATATATATCAGCCTCACAGAACTATTAAATTTACTATGTCTTTTACAAGGAGCAAAAACAAGCAAAGAAAGCAACACACAGATGTAGGGAAAAACCCACACAGGATTAAACCAAGAAAGCATGGTAGTTAACAAAAAAGAGCAATCAAGTTCACCTTGAATGGCAAAAATAAGACGACCCCAAACAGAACAAAACATGAACCTTCTTTCTCAGAGGAATCCTCTTTTTCAGAGTTACTGTCTCTGGAAACATGGTTGGTGGGAGATTTTAATCACCTAATCAAACAAGTAATAGAAACATTAATGATTTCTAACCTGCTGAAGCTCAGAATCTCTTGGGGTTTGCTTCATCATCTGAACTTACAAGATCTGCATCTGCTGGCTTGGCTCATGACCACAAACCCCAAGGTAAAACAGGCTATTTCTGAGAGAATTGTATGAACCTTTCCCACTTTAGCATGACAGTTGATTTGAAATAGTGTGCAAAACACACAGAGTTTCTCTTTGTGTTTATGAAAGCAGCCTTCCCAGGCAGTGTGTAGTAGGGAAGCTGAGGACATGGTGGCTGTAATGTCCTTCTACTCATGCACCTCCCTGCAACCTGGCATTACCTGTGAGTTTGACAGTGGTGTCTTCTGGCTCACCACAGGGCATGGCTGAAGATACTCAAGTGTATGTGTCCCTGGTGTACTCGGCTTGTTACTGGCTACCAACGGCATCTCAGGCCATTCATCAGTATCTTTTGAGCCTGGCAGTCCAGCCAATTTGCAGCCAATCTGTCTCACCTATATTTCCTTAGCTTAAAAAGGAGACTGCTGAGTCTAAATATATTTTATCTCTACAGCTCTCCCTTTAGACTCCTCCTTCTTAGAGGAGAGTAGGCAGAGCCAGGAATGATTTGCCCATGCTGGCTGTTCCTGCTAGTCTTCTGCTGTCTGTCTTTGGAGATGGATTACAAGAGGACATTCTCCAGGGACTTTCTAGGGGCTGAGAGGAGGCTAACCCACTGATTATTCTCTGGGTCTCTTTCCTTGCTTGTCCTTCCATAAGGATTATGGGAATAATGTTAGCCTTTCCTTGTCACAGAATCATAGAATCATCTGGGTTGGAAGGGACCTCAGAGGTCATCTAGTCCAACCCTCCTATAGTGAGGATGGACATCCCCAACTAAATCAAGTTGCTCAGAACCTTGTCTAGCCTCATCTTGAATGCCTCCAGGGACGGGGCCTCAACCACCTCCCTGGGCAACCTGTTCCAGTGTTCCACTACCCTCATGGGTTTTTTTCCTAATATCTGATCTAAATCTACTCTTCTCTAATTTAAAACCATTACCCCTTGTCCTTTCACTACAGGCCTTTGTAAACGGCCCTCTCCAGCCTTTTTGTACGTTCCCTTCAGGTACTGGAAGGTCACTATTAGGTCCCCCTGAAGCCTTCTCTTTTCCAGGCTGAACAATCCCAGCTCCCTCAGCCTGTCCTTGTCATAAGGGACCTTCTCCTAGGACCTTGATTTTTCACAGGTGATTGACATCAGCTTCACAATCACATCAGTCAACTCTGTCATATTCTTAGGTGAAACACGGCCTGAAGGATCTAAACATACCTCGTTTCTCTGAGTTGTCTCTAACCTATTGCTACTTTACTGTTGACTGGCCCTCTGTTTTCTGAATTGAGATGATACTTTTTGGGACTTGGCAGCAGGCTTTGTTTACAAAGACTTGTAAGAAAGGACAGTGAGTGCTTCAGCCTCTTCTTTGATGCCTGTTTCTTGGCTCTTCACCATCCATCTGCAGATTCACATTTTTCCTGACCTTCTTCTTGCAAATAGCATTTGGTAGAATTGTTCCTTTTTAACCTTAATGTTACCTAGCGCCATCTGGGCTTTTGCCTTCCTGGTTTTGTGACAGGGTGCCCAGGCACTGCTTTTATTCTCCTCCTGTCTTGCCTGTCTGTTTACACTTGTGTGCTCCCTTTTTCTATTTTCAGTTCATTAAGGCTCTTCTCATCCAAGTGCAGGCACTCTGCCAGAAAGGTGAAGTCAAGACAGGGGGCAGTCAGAGCCATATAAAGCTGTACTTGTGAAAAATACAGCAGGTGAATGACTTTTCTAAAGAAGGTAGGTTCAGGCCCATGAGGGCAAGGACTTTTAAATAAAATGTAGTGGTGTCCTTGTTTGTTGAGGAAGAGGATGTTGACTGCTGGAAGATCAGGGTGAATGAAATACCAGACTGTTCATCCTGCATTTCAGTAATTTATTTTTTTTGCTAAACTTCATATTTCTGCAACCATATTGCTAATTGCTACCAAGGCAATTGTACATAATTCACTGTGTGGAGTCAAAAGCGGACAGGGCAGCAATGAAATCAGAGAGCTTGCTGAGGAAATGGAAAGGTTGTGTTTATGTAGAGTCTGCTGAAGCTTAGCGCTCAAGGGGAGCTTGAGAGGGTTGTTGGTTCGATGACAACAATGGTGTGGTAGGATGGCAGGTGAGAAAAGTTATTCCTCAGAGAAGAGAAATTTGAAGGTTAAAAGATCAGAAGGAAGAATTAAGTCTGGATCAAGTGGCTGAGATAGGCTAAAACAAGTGAGAAAGGAAAGGTCATGAAAAGAAGTGAATGAAGATTAAAATTGCTTGAGTTCAAGGTAAAAGTTAAAGAATCAGAAAGGGGAGTATACAAAAACAGAAGGAATAGTTAAAAGGGAATTTGGAGACATCAGCTTGGAAACAAAGAGTAAAAATCTTGCTGGCCTCAAAAAAGGAGAAAGCATGGGATGACGACAGGAACCTGTCCTAGTTTAACCTCAGACAGCAACTAAGTGCCACGCAGCCGCTCACTTACTCTTCCCACCCAGTGGGATGGGGACGAGAATTGGAAAGAAAGTAAAACTTGTAGGTTAAGATAAGAACAATTTCATAAATGAAATTATATCAAATATAATACTACTGCTAGGAATATCAATAAAAAGTATAATAATAATAATTGCAATGAAAAGGGATATAACAAAAAGAAATAAAACCTAAGAAAAGACAAGTGATGCACAGTTTGATTGCTCTTCACCCACAGACCAGTGACCAAGCAGTGATCCCCCCTCCCAGTCAACTCCCCCAGTTTATATACTGGACATGATGTTCTGTGTTAGGGAATATCCCCTGTGCAGTTTGGATCAGCTGTCCTGGCCATGCTCCCCACAGCTTCTTTTTCACCTACTCACAGGCAGGTCATGGGAAAACGAAAAATCCTTAGCTTAGGATAAGCACTGCTCAGCAACAACTAAAATATCAGGGTGTTAGCAACATTACTCTCACACTAAATCTAAAACACAGAGATGCACCAGCTACTGAGAAGAAAATTAACTCTGTCCAGGCTGAAACCAGGGCAGAACCCTTCCAAGCCACTGGGGAGCAAAACTGAATTCTTGTGAGAGAAGAGGCTCTGGGTGGCTGTAAGGCAGGATGCAGTGAGGAGAGCCCAGTGGAAAGAGCATGGCAGGAGAGATCATGGCCAGCAACCAGGGTGTTGGAAAAGCAACTGGAGAAAGGATATTGAAAGAGGGAGAAGAGAGTAAGGGATGGTATTATATCTAGCTGAGGATCTGGTTAAGTGAGAGAAAAAGTAAATTGCTATGAAGGAGAAACATTTGGTAGATTCCTGAAAAAAAGTCCTCTATCAGGAAGCAGTAGAGGGGAAATAAGTTCATTAAAAAATTAATTTTTTTTCCTCTAAGTACAAAAACTCAGCAAAACAAACCCTTCTCCAACTAGTGTATCTTTGTCTAAAACCTTCTATCCGTTACTGTAGTTTCTAGTTCAAAATATAAATATTTTTTCTCTGTTTAACAGACCATGAGGGAAAATGACAGATTAAACCCCTAATCCTGAAAATATGCACGTGCTTAGTTCTGCAGTCATATGCTTATGTTCTTAACTGTTTTGTTAGAGCTGGAGTACTCAACTGCTTTAAATACTGAGAATGAAGATACTTTCAAAAGGATTTAATACTGTATCGGACTTAACTGATTTGGATATTAGATCAAGAACTTGTAAAAGCAGCCCACTCTGAAAGCACACACAATTTTTAATTTGCTGTGATATCTTTATACAACAATAAGTTCCATATATTTATCATTCATGAAATTTTCAAAGCTAAAGTTACTTAATTTCTATTTATGTCTTTGAAAAAATCTCCTCCTAATTAATTTCAGAAAAATGTATATTCAAATCGAAAATTAAATTAAAGACATATATAATGCAGAACCTAATCTGCAGTGACTGGATCAAATCTTTAAATTAAAGCTGGCTAGGTAGTTTTCTGCTTTGGCATCAGAAATATGGAACATTCACAGGCTGTTTTTTGTCTTTATTGATCATTCATGCCTAATTCATTCAAAACATTTGATTAATAATTTCTAATTGAGATTCTTCATTGGAACATTGTGTTGTGCTGTCAGTTAAAAAGAATTAAACTATATTGTTAGGTTTTTCTGAGCATACTCTGATTTTATTGTTAGAGTTTCATATTAAAATTAATGAGGGTGATAGGACAGAAGTTTGTAAACTTATTTATAGACCATTCTATTTTAAAAGTATAATTAATTTTTGCTTTGTTTTCTTACACGTTGCAAACTTTTGATGAAGAAGTTTAGATTGGTGTCATAGGAACTGCTTTTTTTTTGCTCTGATTAATATGTTTTATAAATATAGAATCATCCATTATATTTTTATCCCATAGTCTCTATGCAAAAATGGTGGTAGAATTTTATATTAGTGACTTAGGTAAATAAGTCATATTCTCCTCTTATTTATGTAGTTATTATCCAACATAAATGCTATGTTATTGCACTGTCAGAGCTTAATGTAGAAATGCTGATCTTCATTGACTTTTATCTTAGCAACAGCAAGAGTTTCTGTGATGAAATTTATCATCTTGATTTAGGTTCTCAAATCATCACATTTAGCTATAGATTTTTCTTGCATATGTGAAATTATAAGTTTAAATATATAAGTCCTTTTTGAAAGACAATTCAGAAATGATTATAATTTTCTATGTGTTACAAGATTTTTCAGAAGATTAATGTTGCTTTCTGTTCAGGTCTTAAAATGGCTTAGAGTTAAATGCAATTGATATCATTTTGATTTGGTGACTTAGTAAAAACAAGACACTTAGTGGCATAGTACAGGTGAAAGAGAATGCATGTTTTGGAGAAAAACTAGTTGGAGAAAAAATGATGCAAATAACTGTTTCTATATGGAACCAAGACCCTTTAATGAAAGCTAATTTTTATAGCTGTATGTCTAAGACATATATTAAATACAGGAGGTACAGTTATGGGTTCTGCTCCAAGCCAAATATGATATCCTCATGTGCTATCCTAGAAACAGCACAGGCTGATTTATCAGGAAGTTTTCCAGCTGAATATTCTTCCCTGGAATGCATCTGCCAGCCTAAAAAAGGACTTGTTAATTTTCAAAAAACTTTGCTAACTCATACCAGAAGCAGAGAGGAAGATGATGGTGTATCAAGTGTCTTGTTTTCTTTCCATAGCATGAGATCATCTAGGTCATACTCTGTTCCCACAATTCTTGCTCTGCACTGTGAGGAAGACTAAGCAAATCATAGAATCATAGCATTTATAAAGTTAGAAGGGACTCATAAGGATCATTGAGTCCAACTCCTGTCTATGCATAGGACAACCACAAAAGTCACACCATGTGTCTAAGAGCATTGTCCAGATGCTTCTGGAATTCTGTTAGGCTTGGTGCTTCCATGGAGAGTCTGTTCCAGTGCTCCACCACCTTCTGGGCGAAGAAACTTTTCCTAATATCCAACCTAAACCTCTCTGGCATAGCTGTTCCTTTGAGCCCTGTTGCTGGTCACCAGAGAGAAGAGATCAGCTCCTGCTCCTGTGGTTCCCCTCATGAGAAGGCTATAGATCATGATGTGGTCTCTGTACAGTGATTTTTATGTTAAAATTGTCCCTAAGACAACATGATTTAAGTTGTCTGACATTCGGACAATGTTTGAGTTTGATTGAACTGTCTGAGAGATCAATATCAACACAGTGGGTTAGTGCTGGACACAGTGCAAGTGCATTTCATATGTATATAATTTTTGTAAGGTTGGATGAAACACATGGCCTTGTGTCTATAAAGGCATGTTCTCCATGTAATGTGCTCCTGTAGCAATAAACTAAAGTGGCAATAGTATTACTAGTGTACTAATGCGAACAGAGTTACTCCTGTAGAAATAGTATGCTAGCAGAATTACTCCAGTGGAAATGGTATATATACTTGAGCAAGGATATTTCTGGCAATATCTCTGTGAGAAATGGCCTTGCAGCCCTTGGGAAACAGCTCATTGCTGAATTCAGTAACTGTTCCATCATCTGGCAGCAGCCCCATGCATGAGAAACAAACCATCATCTCCAGCTTTTCACAGTGGACACAACTTAGAGTTCAGAAACTTCATCTGCAGTCCATTGCTTTTGTGACCTTGTGAATCCTTGCTCTTTTTGGTTTGTGTTCTTTTGGCTGTCTTGCTTTTTGCCAGACTTTCCCTCTCTGTGATTCTTCTTATAGACAACGTTCTCCTCTTCTCCTCTTCTGCTCTGCTCCTTAGCCTTGCGATATTTTAATATTTCATAGCAGACTTATGGACAGAGGAGATAAAGGCAGCCCTTCCACCTCATCTTTTTCTGCTAATAGGTTGCTGTGACAAGCCCATGAGTATTTGAGTACCTGCCTATTGCACATTAAACAGAACAATAGCATTTGTCATGTAGGATCCTTCCCTTTTCTCTCTCTGTGCCCTGGGGAAGGCTGCACGCTGTTTATACTGCTATATTTAGTGAGTTTATTAGTAAAGCAAAAGTTGAGGAGTAGGAAAATGCAAACAGGAAAAAAAATGGAGGAACAGATTTGTCAAGACTCTCAGGCACTGTAAACTGTTTGAGGTGGACAAGAGCTTGTCTCATCAGGAGATGGAGCTCTCCCCAGGGACAGTGGAATATGTTACCTCTGCATCTAGGACCATCACAAACATCATCATTGAATATAGACAATGCATTTCCTACTGTTTGTGTGGTCAGGTGTGCCCTGTCTTCAGCAAGTGCTGTCTTCTTCAAAACTCACATCTGCCAAAAACTCTTCTGCTTTATGTTCACTCCTGTACATTTTTTTTTCTTTTCTCATCTTGCACAGAGGTTGAATTTCTTGTGGCAGGATAAAGACTTTTTCATGACTACACCAGGAACATTTTTTGTACTTTGTGTTTAACTAAAAGTGACTTAGCAATCAGAAGAGCACAAGAATTTCAAACAGGATTTTGTTTCCTGGTGCTAGGAACAGTAAGAGGAAGACACACTTATTATGTCCTTGTCCAATAAGCATCCTCAGTCCAGGATGAGTAAAAAGGCAAAGCTGTGGTTGAATAATCCATCTCTTGTGTCCCATGTTTTCTTTAGCTGTTCTGGATGCCACTTTTAATTCTACTGCTTAAGCTGTGGTGTGAGGTTGCTTGAGTTGTTCTTACTGACATTGCCTTATCCCCATCTGAAGTATTGCAGGTACTTAACATCAGTCAACATATATTGATTGTGGCTATATGGTAAGGGTATCTGTACTGATATGGCTGTTTGTCCAGCACAGCCATAAACAGCATCCTTGAGTGCTTTTGGTGTGGAAGCAAATAAGGACTACATCTTTCCCTCAGAGAGATCCAGGCAAATGGGAGACAAAGACTTTTAGTTGTGGAAGTGGTGAGGTTCCCTGCCTGCTCAGCACTATTTATTAGATGTATAAATAACAGGATCTATCTGTATGCAGCAGTGGGGGAACAGGTCATTTTAAGACCAGATTCAATGATGATTTTAGCAATGAGTTCTGCCTGTTTTCTGACTATTCCTAACAAAATCTAAGGAGCACCTTTTCCTATACACTGAGCACTCTGCCAGCACAAAATCAAAATTTATGTCAGTCTAACTCTTAATATTGCAGAGTACAGAATAGTGCTTCTGCATCCTCAGAGGGGTAAATGGGCAGGCATGTACCCTGCTACTCTACCCAAAACCATCAGCCTGCCCACAGACCACAAAAATCACTGTTCTTCCATTTTGTAATATCCTGCTTGGGAGTGATGAGGGTATCAGAGGGGGTAGTTTTCAAAGGCAGACTTAAAGGCAGATTACTTTAAAACAAAAACATTCAATACTTTAGTATTTCATGTTTGTAGTGGGAGTTTTAGATATTACTGCCTATATTTTTTGCAAAGTACTGAACTTGCTTCCTCATGCATATTTTTATAGTATGAAGGGGGAAAAAAAAAGACACTGCAATTTGTGAAATTAATTCTGTTGTGGCAAGTATCCACAGGGGACTTGTCTAAAAAATAGTGTTTGCTTAACAAGAAATGCAAAAGCTTTCTTTAGAAAAAAATAATAATTTAAAAATGTCAAACATTTGTTAGATCAAAATATTTACTAGACCAATATACAAATACTTGAAGTAAAGCATCCCTTTTTCCCTAACTCTTCCTCGTAATGTTATTATTTCATGATGTAATAAATGGGCAATCTACTAACTACTCTGAGGGAAAATGTATTTTCACTGAAATTACATTGCACAGCAATCCTGTGAGCTTATATTTATTGGATAATTAACATATTGTTCCAGTTGATATACATCATTGTGTCTGATATATAAGTATTAGATTAATTCAGTTGTCAACAGAATATGTGGAGAGATACTTAGTGAATGATATACTGTTGATTGTGTTAAATGTATGATTACAAAAATGGAAGTATTGCAAAAAGCATACAAACCATTTTTATAAGGCACTTGATTTTCAAATTACCTTGTAAAACTAATTGTTTGTGTAAAAAGAGTGTTTTTCTGTCTTTGAAAGTCTGCTTAATGTTATATTGTTATTTTATCTTTTAAAAGATGAATTTAAAGGGAATTTGAAAGATTTTAGGTATTTCTTCCATCTTAGTCTTTCACTGAGGATAATATTTTAAAGCTGGGTTTTTGCAGGCAGTCTTTTAAACAATCACTGAAAATATGGAAACATAGCATTACTGGAGAGTGGCAAAATTCTCCTGAAAATAATAGCATTTGAATATTTGAATATTGAACAGCTTTTATATAATGTAATTCAGATTAAAGCTGGTTTACAAACATAAGCCTTAGTTAAACTCATTCGAAGCACATGGGTGTATGTATTACCTTTTTTAACACAAAAGAGATGACATTTTTAAATCATCATTAAATGTAAAATGAGAGTGGAAATCATCTGAAATTTAGTTTTAAGTCCAGAAGGGACTATGAGTTATGAGCATGTAGACTAACCTCTGCATGCATGTACTCTAGATGTTCATTCAGTAATTCCCTTATAGACTCCATAACTTCTGGCTGAGCTAAAATGTGAATTTTAGAAAGACATCTCAAGCTTGATTTTTAAAGACTTGCAAAGGCACGGCATCCACCAGATCCCCAACAACATTGCTGCAATGGTTAGTCCTCCTCAGTATGAAATCTACTGCATGTTGTGGCTTTGAATTTGTTCAAGCTTCTGCTTCCAGCAGCCAAACCTTGCTGTTCTTTTGTTTCCTAAATTAAAGTGCTCTCTACTGTCAGGAGCCATCTTTCTACTGACGTAATTTGTATACAACATCATTAGCTTAGCTCCTCAGCTTCAAGCAGAGAGAGAGGCCACTAGAGTTCAGTGCAAGAAATTGTACAGTCAGTTTCTAAATCACTGTCAACCAAGATAGAAGTAGTCTTCAATGTCTGTGGATGTGTTGTAGGTGTCCCAAATCCTGCTGTTACACCACACAGCTCTGGGGGATGTGATGGCAGACCCTCTCTAAACAGCAGTGTTTAGTGTACATGCAAATCTTTGTTCTAACACCATCAGCCAAGTTTGAAGAAACGTATGTCACAGCTTTCTCCTTGAAATTTCTAAATGCTACAGAACAGAGTTCCTCTGCTACTAGTCCTAGGTGTGGGGTGATACCGTTTAATTGCAAACTTCCTTAATTTGCAAACCTTTGCAAACCTCCAGGTCACACTTTGTTGCTCAGGTTTGGGGGTCCCAGCAGCACCTTCTGAGGAGCAGGGCTGGGGGCAGGTGGGCTGGCTCTGGCTGAGGAGCTGAGGAAGGACCAGTGGCCTATGGCCAGGCAGGAGCTGCAGGAGCATAAACTGGCACCACAGCATGGCCAGGTCACTGGGGAGAGGGCTGGAAGCAGGGTGCTGCAGGTCTCCTTTGCTTTGGCAAAACCCAATAATGATGGAAGAGACATGTGATTCAAGGAACTGTGTGGCCATGCATGGGTCTGGAAAATGTCATCAGTGCGGCTGAAGAGTCCATGTTAAGCAGAACTTTGATATCTCTTTGAAAACCAAGTGCTGTTTACCCACTTACAGGTGGCTGTGGCAGAGGAAAGCTGTCCTATTCAGAAAGAAAGGTAATTCATCACAAAAGCAGCTGTTGGTGAGGTAGAAATAATAATTTTTGTTTGCACATTACTAATCTGACAAAAGCATAAACCTCAGACGAGTATGTCTGAGGATAGTGTATATCAATATATGCACCTGGGCTTTTAAAAAGCCCAGTTTCACAAAGCTGGTAATAAAGTTCTGAGGAAAAACTATTTTCATCAAGTATGCATATTGTATTAAGGTCTAAATTCCAGATATATTTTGCCAAATGCTCAAGTGTACTTATCCATCCACAGTCTAGTGCAAGTGGTAGAGAAGCAAAGTTAGCAGGGAAATTGAAGTGTCCCCATGCAAATCAACAGGTTTATATTTTTTTTATTTATATGTATGTGTATGTGCTTAAAATAATGAAGGCATGGAATATTTATGTTGCAAGCCAACTCCAGAGGTCACAGAATCACAGAATATCAGGAGTTGGAAGGGACCTCGAAAGATCATCTAGTCCAACCCCCCTGCCACAGCAGGATTCACTGGACCAGGTCACACAGAAGCGCGTCCAGACGGGTTTTGAATACCTCCATAGAAGGAGACTCCACAACCTAGTTCATCATGTGTATGTGTATATGTAGATGTGTGTGTATGTATATATGTGTTTAAGTACACACATATATGGTTATAAAATGAAAAATGAGGATGTTGATACAAATTCAATGTCAGGAAGAGTGGTGGGTCGAAAACAGGAGAAAGAGGACACACAGGAGAAAAAAAATCAATGCCCAGCAGAGGGAAGAACAACAGGATATTTTCAAGGCACAATATGATAAAAAGCCCCAACCTCTAACAAAGATGTTTTCTCATTACTGTGTGGAAAGAGTATAAAATTGCCAACAGTTGTACAGGCAAGTGCTCAACTTGGAGTAAATACTGTTAAATTCAGTAAATACTGTCCTCTGAGTTAAAAAAAACACCAAGTGATACATCTCTATCAAGAAA
Organism: Galbula dea; assembly: GCA_013399015.1. NCBI lineage: Eukaryota > Metazoa > Chordata > Aves > Piciformes > Galbulidae > Galbula > Galbula dea. The sequence continues at coordinate 6,938 of VWZX01001366.1, read as the reverse complement.
CAATGAAAAGGAGAACAAAACAGTAATTAGTGAAAATTGTAAGCTGTACCTGATTATAGTTTTCAGATAGGCAGCTAAGGAGTTGTGTCAGTCACTATAGCTGAGCTGGAGTAAGCCTGGAAATGGGGATGTTTTGAGGACTCTTCCACCAATATTTCAAGGAGCTGAGTGGCATCTTCCCTTAGGACATGCTTGTTAATCGTGGTGGGATGGTTTTCCCAGCAGCCCACAGTCTGGAACAGTGTTTGACTGGGCAAATGGGAAATTGGGGAAATGGATTTTCTGATCAACTCCTGTCCTGGTAGATGTCGGTGGTATTAAATATCTGTAGGGCTAGAATATTACATGAGATATTATGCGTGAGATGGGAGGGGAGGAGAGTTGCTTAAGCCCACTGGCTGAGAGAACTTTTTACTGTAAGATAACAATTCAGTTTAATAAGGGTTTATTTTGGGGGGTAGGTACTTACCTATGTAAGTCTTTTATGCCTAGTTTTTCTTTTCTGGGCCACATCTGATTTGAGCATAGTGTGACAGGGGTCTTTGTGCTCCTGTCTTGCAAATCTGAAGAACCAGCATGTTGTCCCGTTAAGTGAAGTCTGGCTTTTGCTTCTCTAGCTTTCTTCCTTTAGCTTTGATGGTAAATAAATGAAGTCCTTGGGGTCTTTGTAGAGCAATCTGTGACTTGTGATGCCAGAAAGTGTCTTTGAAAGGAATAAGGCTGTGAAATGAGTGTTCTCCATTATACAACTGTATTCCTCTAAGTGGTAATTATGATTCTCCTGAAAAAATAAAAAATACAAAAGCCAGCTGAAATGATCAACTGAACTGAACCAAATCAACTCTTCCCTCTATTCCACATAACAGAAAAGTGACTATTAGCCTTGTTCAAGCCCCACCCTTCCCAGCCTTCTGTATTAATTTACCTTAGTGTACCATACAACACAGAGAAATTAGTCTGAAATGAATTTTTAGGTATTATACAAGAATAAACCTGTCAGGAAAATAAGTTAATTATAAATGCCTCCCTTGTATACATGCTATAATTTAGGGGTTTTGTGTGTAAGTGGAACGTTGTGCTCAAATTAGCATTTCAATTTCCACTTCAAAAAATGAATGCTATTGTTCCAAAGGTTTTGTTCTCTCCTGGCTTTTTAAAAAGAAAGTTCAGTTGTGTGAGACAACTTTCTTTTCTTTAAAGCTAACAGCTACTTTTAGGGGACTTCTAAGTAAAGTTGTTTAAAACTATCCATTCAATAATCAGACTATTCTGGGGAATTTTAATGGCAGGAAAAACTATGCAAGAGCTGCCCAGGCAGCTGGAAGATAAGAGTCATCTGTGAGTCAGAGGAGGGGAGAACCTGCCAGAATCTGTTCAGCTCCCAGCAGTTCTTCTACCTGGCTGTGTGGCTCCCTCTGGTTTGATCAAAACTGGAATAATCCACCAAGATTTCTAGTCAATACTTCATAACCAGCACTGCTGCTACAACTACTAGTGTAGAAAATTCAGAGAGATGTGTTCCAGGTTGCAGATGGTTGTTCCTGGTCATCATTAGCTGAGTCGAAGACAAGACATTATGGGTTGCAGCATGCCTCAAAATCTTAAGTCTTGCAGACCATCTGTTATTTATTTTACTTATCTATAAATAGACTTAATAATGCACCTGACATCTTGGGAGGGAAAAGTATACTTTTAAGGGAACAAAGTTTTCAAGTAGGAGGCATAACACTTCCTATGTATGGATTTGGTAAGGAGTGGTGAGTGCTTGCTGTGATGGGTTTCTGTAGAAGCGGCAGTTCTTCCAGTGTAGGCAAGCTGATTGCCATGGTATTAGGAAAGATGATTCCAATTCATGGAAATGTATGAGAGAGCAAAATACAACCTTGAAGCCCCTGATCAATATCATCTCTTTTGTTCAGAAGAATGTGCTTCAGGGAGGCTGGGAGGCTCAGGATGCTGACTTGTTACTTTGTTTTCATCTAGTCATTATTTGCAGAACTGAGTGTCTGCATGCTAGTTCTTGGGAAGGTGATGGGTGTGGCTTGAAAAATGGATCAACTATGAGTAGAAGGCCAGAGGGGACTGGTGGAGAAGTTTGATACTCGGTTAAGCAACTACCTTTCACTAAACAAGAAAAGAGCATTTATAAAGTGTGGTGGGTTTAAAGGCTCTTCCCAACCCCCACGCACGGCAGTTAAAGGAGAGGTCTCTGAACTGGAAGGTAAAAACTAAAAACTGCTTTAATAATAACAACAGATATAAATGAGACAAATAGAAACATATACAGGACCCAAAATACTGAACTGTCCCGATGCCAGCTTCTAGTCCCAGTGTTAGCTTCCAGTGGATTCAGCACAAACAGTCCAAAGTAGCAGCTCACGTGGGCAGCCCAACACAGAGAGCACAGGTGGCTTCCAGCAGCAACCAAATCCAGGCAGAGGGAGAAGAGAAGAGGCTTCCTCGTGGCTACGAGTTAAAACCAAAAGTCCCCCAGAGAAACCCAGCATTCCCCTGGCTTCCCCCCACCCCCCACCCCCCCCGGGGGGGGTGGTTTGCAGTGTCCTTGTTTCAGGATTCCATAAAGGGACAGTCCAGGCAAGGTGTGTGTGGGGAAAACTAATAACGGTATTATGTATGTGGTGGTGGAATATCTTTTAGAAAAGACAGTTACTGAACAGAATTAATTCTGTTCTAATCCAAACCATAACATAAAGTCATTCTGTGAATTTGTAATCTAAAGTTCTTGGTTTTTACCAGCCAATATGTAAAGGCTTTGAAGGTTAAATCTCAACCTTAAAACAGCACTAAAATTCACAAACAGTGAAGAAAAAGGCAGATTTTAATGTTTTACATATCTTCCTGAAGTTTCTTCTAACATGTTTGTTTCTAAGCCCATAGTTAAACCACATCTTAATGAAGTTAGAAGTAGTTGAAATCTCCCCTACATGCCATCTGTGCTTTGTAGTCTCCTTCTGATCATGCTGCTGTGCACCCCACGTTCACTGACCTTCAGCCAGAGGACCATCTTGTACCCATATCACTCATTCTCTTTATAAATCAAGTAACTATGAGGTTGTGTGCAGATTCCAGATCTTACCATGATACTGGGAGATTTTATCAATCCATCTTCTTTGTAGGAAAAGGATGATAGGTGTGTAGCTACTAAATTTCAGACAAGTGATATGCTTTTTATTGACTACAACAGAAATGCAGTAAAAACAGAAAGCACAACAATAAACGCTGAAAATAATGATAGTTTGAAATCAAGTTACTTCTGCTCATACCAACACTTAAAGGCATTTGAAGTGCTGTGATACTTTTCTCTATTAAAGAGGACTGTATCTTTATACTTTGCTGTAAACATACTTAAACGTTTGGTGCTTTTTAGAAACTGCAGCTTTATATTAAATAATGGAAAACAAATTAAGGCTGTAAAATGTAGACATTTATTTTTGCCTGGGACAGTAAAAAAACCTCCATCTAAAACCTCAGCCTGTCACTTGTTTTAATACTTATGCTATTAAGGGTCCTGCCCTTTGACACAGGGTTGTAAAATACTCAGCAAATGTCACATCTACACCCACCTCTTCCACCCTCTGGGATTAGGAGACAGTCACTCTCTGACCTCCCACCAACCCTGTTTTCTCTGTCTGGCCACCACTTCCTTTCTTTAGGAACCCTTCTGTCCTTCCCACCCACCCATCCTCACCTGGCCTTTGTGTGACCTCCCATCCATCAAAATCTGACATCTCAGTCCCAGCTCCATCATTCCCCACAGTGTTCTCAATAATTTACTCCTCATCTAATTTCCGCCCAGTTTGTCTTTAACCCTGGGCTCCATTTTTCTCTCTCAGCACTGTGTGTTCAAAGCACCCAGCTCTGGCTCGTGCCTGGTGTATATGTCAGCCATGTGTCTCTGCAGAAGAAATCTCAGGACCACCCAGGGACCTGTTGCTGAATATTTTCTTGCTTTTTCTGTTTTCTTGTCTCACAGTTTTCTGTTTTCTTGTCTCATATGGCTGCATGCCTTTCTTCAGAGCAGGCACCGTCCTCAAAAAATCCTTTTCTCTCCCCACAAATAGTCCTGTTCAGAGTCCTTTAGGTTTCTGATACCCTGATGACTGCCTCACCTTTCCCCTCTTATTATGTTTGAGGACATAGTTTTTCTGCATTCTTTCACTGAGGTTTATAATGATCTGAACAAATAACCTGAACTAGACTCGCTGTATCACATGCCTTTGCTTAAAAAAATGTATTTTCAAAATATGGCCTTTTTTTTTTTCTTTCTCCCTTCTACCCCCAACCCTGATTTCCTCTTCTGCTGGTTCTCTTCATGCAGTACCTTTGGGTCAATTGTCCATTTATCTCCCTGCATCCAGCCAGTTGTATGTGAGCATTATATTTTGGTGGACTCAGGATCAGACTCTTGGTTGCACAGTATGCTTCCTCTCCAGTCAATTTGCTCTTTTTCCCACCAAGTATCCTTCCTCTTACCTGAATTTTCTCTGGCATGTAGTGTCTTTCTTTTGCTGCTCTCCCAAGCATTTTCTGCTGATGCTCTTTCTCGAAATGACAGCAACAGGCATCATGTGTGTATGGGTGAACAGTAAATGTTTGTGAATGGACTTCTTGTAGCATTCCCTGGAAGGCTTTGTGGGCAGCACATCATAACCACATATCTAGGTTTATTCAGGCGTGGTGTGAGTGTGTGCTTCTCTTTGTTACTGCTGTTTCTTAAGCACAACCCCGTTCCCAAATCTGATTTCAGAAAGCACAACTCTCTCTTCTGCTAGTGTTGTATCTACAACTCGGCTTCATTACCACCACCTCTGTGGCTTGCACATTTAGGGTCTGTTTAAATCCTGAGAAATATGGATGGCCCTTTGTCCCTATTGCAACAGAAAACAAGATCTATGTGTTGCCTTCTGTTTTGCTTATTGTAATCTCTGCTGACACCTCCACCTCCTACTTCAAGCCCTGTGAAAGGCAGCTGTCAAAATCCCCTTTCTTGCCTGTCATGATGACCTTATTACCTCCCCCTCTGAATCTTTGTGCTGACACCTTTGACTGCCTCTAGTTTAAATTTCTTGCTCTTTTGTCTTCAAATCTCCCATAACTCTTCCCCTAGAAAAGTGTGTACCCTTTCTTTGTATCCTGCTCCCATCTCTTTCTGCTCAGGCACTGCTGCCACTCACACAAAACCTGGTGAAATCTTGACTTTCAGATGTGGCATCGTGCTTGCCATTCAAGGGAGAGCATTGCCTGAGTTTACTAGGGCAGCTGAATCTTTGAAACTGTTACTGTTTTACATTTCTAATGTTACATTGTTGTGTCTGTGCTTTAGCAAATGCAAATTTACTCCTTTGGTTTAATTTTGGTCTGTATAGAAAGACCTGATTTAGAGGCCTTCAATGATAGGTTCTACAGGACTCTTGTTGAAAACTGATTGTGTTTTACAGTGGTAGTGTAGTTTGTCTGAGTCGAGATGACATTCAGTACTACCCATTGATGGGCTACTGTTTTTCTTGATTTGTATCTATTTTTTATTGGTGGTTTTATGTCATGCCAAAAGGTTTATACAAAACCAATATTATTGCTCTATGGATTCTGTCCAGTTTTGTAGAGCAAGAAAAAGCCACTCAGTCAGAAAGAGTTCCATGGTGAAATTACTGTTAAGTCACTGGCATAAATGAGGCTTTTTACTTATGTTTTCTACACACTGTTGGGGTATTTTTTTTTCATTTATTGGAAGTGATGTTTACAAGAATCTACTAATTTCCTAATTGCCTGTCCCTTTTGGAAAAACATTTTATCAATGCCTTGGGATTTTTAAGATAGCAATCATGTCCTCAGCCATTTTATGGCAATCTTTTTCATCATTTCCCTCCTCATTTGTTAACAGTCATAATTTCTCACTGGTACTTTTTCCCCCTTCACAGCTGCAGTATATTTATGAGAACCCTTTTGTTTTCTGTAATCACTTTAGCTAGCATTAAATCATTCTTTTCTGCTTCCCTTATCTTTTCTCTGCAAGGCTTAACTGACTAGTTTTCTTTAATTTTTCTCTTCTTCTCTGCTTCACTTTGCACACAGATCTGTGAGCAGTTCCTACAGAAACTGTATTAGTTACTTCCCATGCCTCTTCTGAAACTGTTTTCTGCTCCTTAACTCAGGTTTGTATTCAGAATTTTCTAGCCTTCTTGCCTGCTCCTGGGTTTGAGTACTTCTTGCCTCATAGTGACTTAAAATGCACTTACTATTTGAAAACTGATTTTCATCTGCAAAGTCCATTGTAAAAATGAATTGATGAATAGTAAAGCATTCTCTGAGGGTGTTCTCTTATCAAATCCTGACTGCTCTGTGGGTCTTCTCCCTGCTCAGAGGAGGTGAAGTACTTCATGAATATTGCCCTCTGTACTTTTAGCAGGCAGATGTGTCCTTAATCCTCAGGGAAGAGCTAGATCTTACCTGAGTTTGGGGTGAGCAGCTGAACAAAAATTTAAGAGAAACTAGATGTCTTTCAGGAGAGAGTATCCCTTAAAAGCTCAGTTTTTGAGAGCCAGAAATAAGTGCAAATAACAAATGAGATGGAGATAAATGTTCTAATAATTTACCTGCTTCTGTAGTTTTTGATTGAGCTTTGAAGTAAACGTCGTATGCATTGATTATGTGCTTTTTAATGATCTTATCAAGAATGCCTTTTAGAGATGAAGAAATGCTTTTCAGTCAGGATATGAATGGGCACAAATAGATCCTCTCCAGCATGAATACCTGCCATTCAGAACAGATGAATTGCTTTTCAGTATTATGCAGTTTCTCTGATCAGTTACTACAGTTGGGAGCAGCCAAGAATACCAATAAAAAGGCAGACTTTCTGGGAGCAAGTCACAGAATCACAGAATCACACACAGAATATTAGGAGTTGGAGGGGACCTCAA
>VWZX01001365.1:0-90642 GCA_013399015.1 Galbula dea | reverse complement strand
GAGGGTAGATTCAGATTAGACATTAGGAGGAAGTTCTTCACTGTTAGGGTGGGGAGACAGTGGAACAGGTTGCCCAGAGAGGTTGTGGAAGCCTCATCCCTGGAAGCTTTTAAGACAAGGCTTGGTGGGGCCCTGGGCAGATGATCTAGTGTATGGTGTCCCTGCCAGGCAGGGGGGGTTGGAACTAGATGATCTTTAAGGTCCCTTCCAACTCTGACAATTCTATGTTTCTATTCTATGATTCTGTATTTTATATTTAACCTGATAGCTTTATTTCTGCTAGTATTATTCATAGAATCTACTGGGTTGGAAGAGACCTCTGAGATTATCAAGTCCAACCCTTCATCCAACATCACTATGATTATTAGATTNTTAGACTCTCCCTATAGCAGTTGTTCTCGAGACCCTTCACCAGCCTTGTTTCTCTTCTCTGGATCTGTTCCAGCACCTCAATAGCGTTCCTGAACTCAGGGGCCCAGAACTGGACACAATACTCAAGGTGTGGCAAATTAAATAAATTTAAATTATATAAGCTTGTATATACACGAATACACAAACTCTGTTTCCATAGAGTAAATTCTCAATTATTTCACTAGTTATGTGCTTGTTTGCTCTTTGGCAAGACTAACATAGCTGGAAACATAAGAATTTGTAGACATTATGAAGTGCTTTTTACTCTTACTATGCAGTTAGTATGCTACCCCTTCTCAGACAGCCTACTGTAACATTTTTTATTATGACTCCTAACAGGCTACTTTCACAGATCATTGTAGAAAAGGCAAAACAACAAAAAACCCCAACAGCTAAGCACATACAGCAAGGGAAAATATTTTGTGTCCACACATAATATTGCCAAAATCAAATATGGTTGCTTATTCAGCATATTTCTGGCATCCATTCAAAGGATAAAAGAACTGAACACTCTTTTATTCTCTATCTGAAAAGTGGTATTATTCAAAGGAAGCATTTCCTCCCCTTCAGATTTGTAGCGTTTTTGGAAAAATATATCAGCATTTTATCCAGCATTACCTTACACTGCATTTTCAGTTCTCATAGATCTGTTCCCTATTTTTGTGACTTATAGTTGTTATGAAATCATAACCTAATTAAATCTTGAAATTATCAATTTTAAATTGTCAATATATGTATTGTAAGGATCTGACAATTAAGACACTTTAAAAATAATGGTCTAAGAGGCACTCCGACTCCCTGTTTCAAGACTATACCTACATTAATTCAAGCATATGTTTCTCTAATCTTCTCCTAAAAGTTTTCCAATGGCCCTATTATATGGAATATAGGCCAAAAGTTACTCTTACCTTTAGCACCATGTCTATCCATAAGTTCTATGCAACCAAAATTATATGAAATTAGGGACCATCAAAAAAAAGCTTTTATTTTCTTTATGGGGATGGTACTGATGTTACTATCTTGCTTCCCAGCTCTATCAGAAAAGAACCAACCTATAAGTTAAGTTTAAAAATATAAATCAATAGTTGCACCTGAAATTCTGTAGTAAAAACCAGGTAGATAGAACTGAGTAAGTTAACACTGAAGTAGCTGATCTGAAAAGAATTAATTAATGCCCTAATCTAAAACTCTTCTAAAGTTAGTGGAAAAACTTTTGAAAGTTGAAATGCTATCAAGCATTGGAGTGTGTAGAAGCTAATTTATTAGAGTAGTTTTATATTTAGATGTAAACACCAAAGTGATATGGTTGTGAAGACCTGTAGCATACCACTACAGGCTGCGAAGGCCAGTTCCTGCAAAAGGGAAACTAGACAAAGCAGAGGTCAGATTCTCACAAGAAAGAAGTTAGACTATAGGGATGTAGGAGTAGCAGTGCTTGCTTAGCTCACTGTAAAAACAGGCACTAGAGGGTCGCTAGTTTTGATAAGAATGCAGCTGCTTGTCTGTGATGGGTGTCTTAGAAATAAGCACGGGTGATTGGTTAATACATGCCATATAAACGGCCATCATTGTAACAATAAACAATCTTGCTAGCCTACTGACCTTGGAGTCCGTGCCTTCATACACCACAAAGACCTACTTACAAATACACACATACAATCAAAACTGTTCCAAACATGAAATAGTAGAAGCACACAGGTAAATGTAAACTCAGCAATCCAGGAAGAGAAGGAAAAGAAAGGGCAAAGTGCTGCCAGTGGACTTCTTTTTACCTCTATGCAGTATTACATTAAAAAAATAAATGGTGTGTGTGGGGTTAACCTCCAGGAAAATTATGAAGAAAAATATGTTCACTCACCTCAGTAACAATTTAATCCACATTTTACCTCAAAATTATTTTTCATTTTAAAATATTTTCCACCCAGAATATATGTGATTATTTTGTTTTGTTACAGAATGAAAGCATGAAACAGTTATCAGGTGTAAGTTCCTCTCTCAATATATATCAGTTTTTGAGATCAGGAGGACATGCATTTCTCTATTGTGTAGAATGACTGTGAGCCAATTGCAAAGTTGTATGCATTCCCTCTATTGAGAAGAAATCATGCAAAAATTTAAGATCTGAACACTTCAAGCATATGAATAGCTTTTCTTCCACATGAATTACTCTGATGACTTCACTAGGACTGCTTAGATTTTTCAGGCTAGGCAGGGTGAGGATTATCATTTTCATTGTGTTAAAAAATCACTTAGTAAGATAGAATCGTAAGGTTGGAAAAGATCTCTAAGCCCAACTGTCAGCTTATCACCACCATGCCACTAAACCATATCACTAAATCATAGAATCATAGAATCATCTGGGTTGGAAGGGACCTCAGAGGTCATCTAGTCCAACCCCCCCTATAGCGAGCAGGGACATCCCCAACTAAATCAGGTTACTCACAACCTTGTCTAGCCTCACCTTGAATGCCTCCAGGGACGGGGCCTCAACCACCTCCCTGGGCAACCTGTTCCAGTGTTCCACCACCCTCATTGTAAAGAACTTTTTCCTAATATCTAATCTAAATCTACTCTTCACAGAATCACAGAATCATTATGGTCTCTAATTTAAAACCATTACCCCTTGTCCTTTCACTATAGGCCTTTGTAAACAGGCCCTCTCCAGCCTCTTTGTAAGTTCCCTTCAGGTACTGGAAGGTCACTATTGGGTCCCCCCGAAGCCTTCTCTTTTCCAGGCTGAACAATCCCAGCTCCCTCAGCCTGTCTCCGTAGGGGAGGTGTTCCAGCCCCCTGATCATTTTCATAGCCCTCCTTTGGACCCTCTCTGTCAGGTCCATGTCCTTTCTGTGTTGAGGGGTCCAGAGCTGAACACAGTATTCCAGATGAGGTCTCACCAGAGCAAAGTGGCAGAATCACCTCGCTCAATCTGCTGGTCACGCTTCTTTTGGTGCAGCCCAGGGTGCGATTTGCCTTCTGGGCCACCAGCGCGCACTGTTTGCTCATGTCCAGCTTCTCGTCCACCAACACCTCCAAGTCCTTTTCTGGAGGGCTGCTCTCTATCTCCTCATCCCCCAGCCTAAATTAATAGTGGGGATTGTTCTGATGCAGGTGCAGGACCCTGCACTTGATCTTGTTAAACCTCATGAGGTTCATCTGGGCCCACCTCTGCAGCCTGTCCAGGTCCTTCTGGATGACATCCCACCCCTCCAACTTATCAACAACACCACACAGCTTGGTGTCATCAGCAGACTTGCTGATGGTGCACTCAATCCCGCTGTCAATATCATTTATAAAAATATTAAATAGTACAGGTCCCAGTACGGACCCCTAAGGGACACCACTTGTCACTGATCTCCATCTGGACTTCGAGCCATTGACCACTACCCTCTGGATGCAACCATCCAGCCAATTCCTTATCCACTGAACAGTCCACCCATCAAATCCATAATTCTCTAACTTGGCCAGTAAAATGTTGTGTGGGCCCGTGTCACATCTATATTTTCTTGGAACACCTCGAGGAATGGTGACTCCACCAAATCCTTGGGCAGCATGTTCCAATGCCTAACAACTCTCTGTGAGGAAATTTTTCCAAATGTCCAATCTAAACCTCCTCTGGTACAACTTGACACCATTGCCTTTTGTCCTATCACTGGTAACCAGGGAGAAGAGACCAACCTCCACCTCACTACAACCTTCTTTCAGGTAGGCATTAAGTACCTCAGCCTCTTCCTCATCATTGGTGATGAAGTTCCCCACTGCATCCAGTAAAGGATGGAGATTTTCCTTGGCCCTCCTTTTATTGCTAATATATTTGTGTCTTTCACTACAGTGACCAGATTAAGTTCTAGCTGTGCTTTTACTTCTAATAGACTCCCTGCATGTCCTAACTGCACCCTTGTACTCTTCCTGAGTTGCCTGCCCATTTTTCTGGAAGTGGTAAACTCTTTTCTTTTTCCCCTGAATACCAGACAGAGATCAGCCAGGCTGGTCTTTTTTTCTGCTTCTACACCTTAAAGATTTCCTCCTTGAAGAAGGTCCAGCCTTCCTGGACCCCATTGCCCTTCAGGACTGCCTCCCAAAGGACTCTCTCAACCAGTGTCCTAAACAAGCCAAAATCTGCTTTCCAGATGTCTAAGATAGTGGTTTTGCTGACCCCTCTCCTTACTTCACCAAGAATTGAGAACTCTGTCATTTTGTGGTCACTAAACCCAAGACAGCCTCTAACCACCACATAGGCCAACAGTCCTCTGTTCATAAAGAGCAAGTCTAGTGGGCCACCTCACAAGCTGTGTCAGGAAGTTATCTTCCCCACACGCCAAGAATCTCCTAAACTGTTTCCTCTCTGCTGTATTGTGTTTCCAGCAGACATCTGGTAAGTTGAAATCCCTCATGAGAAAAAGGACTAGTGATCATGAGACTTCTGCCAGCCACTTGTAGGGCTGCCTCTTCATCTCTGTTGGGTGATCTATAACAGACTCCCAGCAGGATATCAACCCTTTTGGCCTTCCCCCTAATCCTTACCTGTAAGCACACAACCTTATCATCACCATTTTGCAAAAACAAGGCAGAAATTTGTTAGTGTTAAGAGATCACAAAAACTTGTCAAATTATCCTCAGAATGCAATACAATGAAAATCCACTGTAAGTAAACCAGATTTAATTATGCAGGTATCTAGTAAAATGAAACATTTTAAAATTACTGCTTTTTCAGTTTTAGTATCATCTCATAAGCTAATATTCTCCAAAGTATATCTTGTCAAAGCATGTTTCTCACTAACATACATTTCAGCCTTTGATGCTGAGCTATTTCTTTGATATCCTGGGTGGAGTATGCCAACCATCACTGCTAATGGGAAATGTGCCCTTGACTTCACTCCCAGAAATTCCTATTTGGAGCCCTGGTTATATGCAATAATAGGGATGTAAAAAACAATAAAAAAGGGTTCTATAAGTACCTTAACCAGAAAAGGAAGATCAGGGTGAGTGTCCCCCCTTTGATGAACAGGGAAGGAAAATTAGTCAAAATGGATATGGAGAAGGCTGAGCTACTCAATGAGTTCTTTGTTTCAGTCTTTACTGGCAGACAAGCTTCCCTCACTGATCAAGATTTTAGTAGTCCTAGGTGAGCGTTGGGGGAGTGAAGGACCTCCCACTGTAAGTGAAGAGCAGGTTTGGGATCACCTACTGAAACTTGGTAAGAACAAATCTGTGGGCCCTGATGACATACATTCCAGGGTCCTGAAGGAATTGGCTGATGTAGAGCGGGTCCAGAGGGCCACAAAGATGATCAGAGGACTGGAGCACCTCCCCCACAAGGATAGGCTAAGGGAGTTAGGGTTGTTAAGCCTGGAGAAGAGAAGGCTTTGAGGAGATCTTATAGCAGCCTTTCAGTACCTAAAGGGAGATTACAGGATGGAAAGGGAGAAACTTTTCAGCTGGTCAGATTGCAACGGGACAAAGGGGAATGGATATAAACTGAAGGAGGGGAGATTTAGACTAGAAATTAGAAGGAGGTTCTTTACCCAGAGGGTGGGGAGGCACTGGAATAAGCTGCCCAGAGAGGTTGTGGATGCCTCATTCCTGGCAGCGTTCAAGGCCAGGCGGGCTGTGGCCCTGGTTAACCTGGTCTAGTGACTGGCGTCCTTGCCCATGGCAGGGGGGTTGGAACTACATGATCTTTAAGGTCCCTTCCAACCTGGGCCATTCTGTGATTCTATGAATGGGAAATGTGCCCTTATTCCTATTTGGATTCCTGGTTACATGTAATAAAAGGCAAATCATTATGTTCAAGAGCTCCATCCTCGTGTTAAAACAGATAAAGCAAAAGTACATGGAGTTGATACTCTATATTGCTTTTCTTGATAATACAGAGAACCAGTAAGACTGTTTTCATCACATTATTTGCATGAATAACTAGGGGAAAAAATCTGCATTTCTACTTTAAAAAAAATCTGTCCCGTACAATTTCAATATTTTTGGTGGATTGCTATAAATCTAAAACTGCACACTAAAAACCAAAAACAAGAAACCCTGAAAAAATGAACTGCTTCTGTGATTTAAGACATTGTCATTTAAGCGATACCAGTGAAGCTGTCAATCACTTTAGGACATACGTTTAGCTGTTATTGTAATTTACACTGCTATATCATTCACTTAACATTTTACCACTAAAACCTTATCCAAAAACAGGGCAAGTATCTAGAAATACTTTCTGAATTAGCAACTAATGGTAGCTTCTAGAATTCAAAATAAGTGTATTGAATTCTTAGATAATTTTTTTTTCAGACACTGAGGTTTTATTGATTTTCTGTGCAGAGATTTTTGATACTTGGAAATATTAACATACAGCAGAAGGTATTAGCTTGCAAATTGAGGCAGTATATTTATTCACCCTGGAGATGGAATGATATGGAAGTCATCATCTCACAACTCTGTATATAACTGAAAATATATGTCTTGGGATTGATGTCCTTTGCGATCTAGTTATTTTGGTTGCACTCCAGTATAATCACTATTGATTCATTCTATTTTTTTCAAGGTTATTTAGAGGATGCAAAAGAAAAAATACAGACACTGATGAATTTTGCTTATCTGAAACAGTAAGTGAATATTATTGATTTTTACACATGACTTGTAAAACCTTCTAGCATTTAGATTGAAGGCAGTGGCAAAACTAAAATCCTTTATGTCAGTAGTGTATGAAAGAGGTACAAAAAAGTAAATACATTAATTAGTCTTTAGACACTGCCCAATTTATGCAAAGGATTTAAGACTTTAAAATAAAATGATACACCTATGAAAGCAAGAGTAGAATCATAGAATCATTCGAGTTTTTTTAAGGAAAAGATCCTTAAAATCAGAGAGTCCAATTTATGAGACAAACACATACCTCACTACAACCTGCTTTTCTCCAGACTAAACAACCCCAGTTTCCTCAGCCACTCCTCAAAACACTGGTACTGTAAGCCCTTCACCAGCTTCATTGCCATTCTTTGGACATACACTAGAACCTCAATATCTTTCTTGTAGGGAGGGATCCAAAACTGAACATAGTATTCAAAATGTGTCCTCGCCAATGCTGAGTATAGGGGTATAATCACTTTCCTAGTCCTGCTGGCCACACTACTTCTGATCCAATCCAGGACACCATTGGTTTTCTTGGCTACCTGGGCACACTGCTGGCCCAGACTCAGCCAGCTGTCAGTCAGCACCCTCAGGTCCTTTTCTGCCAGGCAACTTTCCAGCCACTCTTCCCTAAACCTGTAGTGTTGCGTGGGGTTGTTGTGACCCAGGTGCAATTGGCCTTGTTGAACCTCATCTCACTGGCCTCCACTCATTGATCCTACCTGTCCAGATCCCCCTTGCATTAATTAGTCTCCAACACTTATGCTAGGCTTACAGTTAAGTGAGGAGTCTTGTTAGAAGAGTGCTATGCATGGCAGATGGTTGATAATTGATTTACCTTGGTGGTGAAGAAGAAAGCAAGAAACTTTTTTTTCCTTTATGTCAACATTTTGTATAAATGAACCTTGATCCTTCTTTGGAGCATCTGTAAATTTGTACCAGTGAGAAATAACTGTGGTTGATTTACAGTGGTTCTACAGGACCTCTGAGTCTGTGCATCCTTATGCTATATAAGATGCTGTTGAACACTGTAAATATTTAAAAAGTTAATATTCATGGTCTTTTTATCAGAAACAATAATTACAGTGACCACATTTTATGCTTCCATCTCATGTAGTCTAATAATGATGTATTTTTTCTAGCAATAGTTAAGGAAGCAGGCCTCAGACAGAAAAATAACTGAACCAACATCTCTCTAGTTTGTAGAAGTACATGGATAGAGAATGTAAACCTTGAAGCAAGTTGTATTGTACGTACAGAAACATCGTGTATTTTAAAGTAGGTGTTCCATCTAAGCAGTTTACCTGGATTTTATTTTTCTTGTTTACAATCTATTTAGCAGAAATCATTGGTACTATGGTTGGCATTACTTTATGCATTAGAGAGTATGCTACAAAAAAATCTTGGAATGGCTTACATGAAGTATGAATTTATTTATATGGGGTTTTTAAACTAGTAATATTGCCTTAAGTGGGCATGAAGTAAGATTAAATCAGTTAATTTAAACTTAATTGTCCCTAAAATATATCCTTTTGTTCACCGCACTTAGTGCTACTGGTGGTCTAGAGAACAATAATTATAGTTTGCTGAAATATAAGATCAGGTGAAGACTGGCTACTGGATTCAGCAACTGTTGATGGGATTGCAATTCCTATAAATATGTATTTAGAGAAGAAAATCAGCATTCTGATGAGTGGGAGGAAGCCCTCACTCCCAGAATAATATGAATGTTTATTGTTCAAACTAGGTGCAGGCCACAATGTATGTTTGTTGCTTGTTTCTTTCCTGGTTCTTATGAAGTACAACTTTTATTATTCTTGTTTAGAAACTATGCTGAAATATTTGTTTACATTCCTTTGCTCTCCCTGCAGGCCAAATGTAAAAACAGATGTATCCAGATCCTTAATGAAGTCCTAACCTATCAATAGGATTAAACAACTGAACATCCACATACACCATCCCTTCTGTGTATACACAGTGTAGGAACCAAATCAATCATCTTTCTTGGGTGTCTCATGAGGGATTTCGCTTTGTGTCTCTCAATGGACTGAAAGGCCTTACTGTTGAGGGAGAATGTGCAAAACTTTTGGGCATGGTGGTGTGAATAATATGCACATTTATTAGGGATTTATATCTTGGGTGTACTCCATGTAGTAATATAAAAAAAGCTCTATGGATGAGGCAAGCCAGATAAAATACTTTTTTCTCCCCAAGTTCAAATGTTAATGCTGAGAACCCTTGTAGCACACAGCTTCCTGTGGCCCACATAGAAGTATTTTCGGCCTCAGGCAGGATCATATTGCCAGATATTTTTAAATGGGTCAGAAAAATACAAATATTAGATGATATATTGTTGTTATGTGGTATTCTCTCTCCTCTGAATCAGTTATAACTAGAGCTATAATGCAACAACTAACATGGGTGATAGTGTAAGTGTTCTTGGATATTATATGTGTTATTGTCTTGTGTTTGTGCCTGACACCGTTTTTGTAGTGGGGGAGGGAGCTACTGGCATGGCTTCTGTGTGAGGCAGGTGCCATGGTGACAGAGGATGCAGAGAAGGCAGATACTGAATGCCTTCTTTGCTTCAGTCTTTATGGATCAGGCTAGCCCCCAGGATTCCCAGACCTTGAATGTAACAGGGCAAGTCTTGATAAAAAGAGACTTTCCCTTTGTGGAGGAGGGTCTAGATAGAGAGCATTTAGGCAAACTGGATGTTCAGAAGTCTATGGGTCCTAATGCAATGCACCCATGAGTGCTGACAATGCTGGCAGGTGTCATTACTGGGCCACTCTCTATCATCTTTGAAAGGTTCTGGGGAACTGATGAGGTGCCTGAGGACTGAAAATTAGCCAATGTCACTCCAGTCTTCAAAAAGGGCAAGAAGGAAGACCCAGGAAACTACAGGCCAGTCAGCCTCACCTCCATCCCTGGAAGGGTGATGGAGCAGCTTGTTCTGGGCATCATCTCAAACCATGTGGAGGAAAAGAGGCTTGTCAGGAGTAGTCAACATGGATTCACCAAGGGAAAGTCATGTCTGACTAATCTGATAGCCTTATGTGGTGGTGTAACTGGATGGTTAGAGAAGGGAAGGGCAGTTGACATTGTCTGCCTCAGGCCAGCTTTTCTTCCACACCATGCAGCAGTGGTACGTGCTGTGGCCTGTTGCTTGAAGCATTCCACTGAAGTGTAGCAGCCCTCTGTGTGCCTGAGGTGCTGGCTGATCCCTCCTGCAGAAGTGCAGGCCATGGCAATTCCTCAGGAAGTTGACTCTACAAAGGTGTGAGGCTGGACAAGGTTAGTAATGATAAACTCTGGGACAGCAAGATGAGGTTTGAGTGATAGTCTGCTAATGAGGGCTTTCCGTCTGTTTCACGAAGTACCACGTGCAGTGGAGCACAAATGTCTTACACTAGTGCTCACAGTCTGAGGAACAAACGAGAGGAGCTGAGCTTTGGCTCAGTCCCAGAGCTATGGCAAATTTGGCCTAAGTGAGACCTGGTGGGAAGACTCCTGTAACAGGAGTGCTTTGATGGACAGTTACAGGCTTTTCAGGAGAGGCAGGCAGAGCAAGCAATGTGGAGGTGTAGCACTGTGTGTAAGGGAGGGGTTGGACTGTCCAGTGCTTGCAGTTGGGGGTGACGTAGTTGAGAGCCTCTGGGTAGGGATTAGGGGAAAAGCTAATACAGCAGAAGTTGTTGTGGGAGTCTATTATAGATCATCCAGCCAGTATGCTGACACTGATGTATTAGTCTATGAGAAATTGTACACCTCCTCTAAATTAGTTGTTGTCCTTATGGTTGACTTCAGCTTCCCAGGTGTTAACTGAGGCTGTCATACAACAGATACAAAAGGGTCCAGAAAATTCCTGAAGCATGTTGAAGTCAACTTTTTGATACAGGTACTAAGGGAGTGGAGAGGAAGGTGCTGATTTCTTTTTGGTGGTGTCCAGTGGCACAACACTGGGGAATGGCTTCATGCCAAGAGAAGGTCAGACTGGATATTAGGGAAAAGTTCTTCATTGAGAGGGTGGTCAGGCACTGGAACAAGCTCCCTAGGGAAGTCGTCATGGCCTCAAGCCTGTTGGTGTTCAAGAAGCACATGGTTTATCTTTTGTTTACCATGTCAGGGGTTGGACTTAATAATCCTCATAGGTCACTTCCAACACAGGATATTCTGTGATTCTATATCAGAGAATCACGGAATCACTGTGGTTGGAAAAGGCCTCTGAGATCATCAAGCCTAATTGTCCGCCCAACACTACCATGCTCACTACTAGACCATGTCTCCAGCCAGCACATCTACATGTTTTTGACCAGTTCTTTTACATACTTTTCACTCAAAACAGTAACTCACATAAAATTTGTGAGAGAAGAGGAATGTGTCTATTTCTTTATGTATTTCTTTTACATCATTTTGGTGATGTAGAAATTTTAGAAACAGATATATATCTTACAACCTGTACAACAATTAGAAAAAGGAAGAAAAAAAAAGAAAAAATCTACATATTTGACAGAGCATAAACATCTAGTATCTAATGAGCTTCACAATATATTATAATTAGCTCAAAACCTAACTTTTCAGATAAAATACTATGTTCTGACTAGGACATCAGAATGGAATGTGGAACAGAGGACGAAATTCATGGCTTTATTATTCTTGTGCATCTGTGGCCAGGTCAATCAATCTTTCTATTACACAGTCATACACCACCATAATGGGATTAAAAATCTTGTCTCTAACTCTCTGCTCATCTGGTCCACCTAAGACAAGATGCTAACTCACCCTGGCAGAGTTTACCAGTTACAGACATAGTTTGTGTGAACAAATGTGTACAAATACAAGTAGTGTAGATTACTGCTTGCTAGATTGTAAATTTTCTGGGACTTAGCCTGTCTTTTTCCATGTATCACTTTCTATGATCTATACAGATCACCACAATGAAGTCATCCCCACCTTAAGGACTGGCTTTAGAGCACTTCCAGTATTCTAATTGTAGGAGCTAGAAAAATCCTATCCGTATTTTTTTAAATAGATGTTCTATACATAATCTTCATAACCTGTTCTTCATACTCTATAATGAAGACTGCTTTTTTTATTTAATCCTCCATAAGGACTTACTATGCATACAAACATGCTTGAAAGTAGAACCTAGAATGTGACTTGCATCACTTGATTTTAGTGTCACAATCACCAACATGTATTTGACATTCATTTGGATATTTTCTATGTACTTGACTGCTCATTAGTGAGTCTATCAGGAATATTATGTTGTGCATCTGCACACACAGAATTTTAGAAATCATGTATTTATGGGAAGGAATATAATCTCTGAGTTGGAAAGGTGACTGAGCACCAGCACTCTTTGATTAATGCTATTCCCTCAGGGAAGAACAGCACTACTGCTTCGTGTTAGAAGTAGTTTGTTAAGACTATGTGACTACATTTCCCAAAAAATTTATTAATGCCTACTCTGAATCTTCTGCTTGCCTCCTTATAGTTAAATTTACATTACTACTTGTGATAGAGAAATTGGAAAGTTGTAGCAGTAAATGTAGTTCTTTTTCTTTTCTTCACTAACCTCTAAAGAATACTTACTGTGTAACCTTACCAGGGACAAGCTGATCCAAACTCCTGGGAAGCATCCAAGTAGTCTCTGAGTCTTGTGTTCTCTTTTGGTTTTCATCAGATGTGTTTCTGCCTTTAAGATTTGCCCAGGTTGCCCAGAGAGATTGTGGAAGCCCCATCCCTGGAAGTTTTAAAGGCCAGGCTGGATGGGACTCTGGGCTACCTAATCTAGTGAAAAGTGTCCCTGACAGGCAGGGGGGTTTGGAACTAGATGATCTTTAAGGTCCCTTCCAGCTCTGACAAGTCTATGATCTGTCATCTAAAGATGTGCTTAACCTACCAAGTCTAAATAAATTAATTAGATGCCTATGTCCCATTATCATCAGGGGATCTAGTAGCAACCCAAACTGGAATATCAGAACCAAATGACTTTTCCCTAAAATGCTCTAAAAAATATGACGTTATCATCTTTGCAGTTACTTACTACAGATTGATGAATTATTCTGGTAGGTTTTTCTTTAATTTCTCCTTATAGAGCATGCTCAGCTTCACAAATGGTCTCTTTATAAAATTGTCTCTTAATTTACATTAAGATAATAGAAAGTAGTCACAGCACCAAGCCTAATGGAGTTCAAGAAGCATTTGGACAACACTGTCAGGCACATGGTGTGATTCTTCAGCTGTCCTACATAGGTTAAGGAACTGGACGCAATGATCCTAGTGGGCCCCTTCCAGCTCAGTAGATACTGTGAAACTGTGAAACTATAAAAGATTTAGTGTGCACGTAAAAGAGCTAAGATTCAGGAGATCAGGATTCTGCATTTTTCACTGACCTGCCAGTTTATGCAAGCAAAAATAATACCATTCTCTTTGCTTAAATGACAAAAATCCACTGTGTTTGCTATTCAAATACAACCTGAACTGCGTGCATGATCCCTCTTGCTTGTGGAGTTGGAGGAGTATGTCCATGGTCACTTGGGGCAAGATCCAAAATCCACTGAAGTTATCCCTTCAAAGAAATGTTCTCACTGATTCACATGCATTCAGAATTAGGCTGTTAGTTTAACTTTAAAATTGTCTCAAGATGAAAGGAGTTTCCTTAGAATTAAAGAGTAATGAAGGGAAATGGATGTTATAAGAAATTCCCTTCATTACTAATCATGAGGAAATGCCAGTTTAAATTTCAGTCATAGTGTACTTTTAAGATGCCTTATATCTAAACAGGTACATTAAAACTTTCAAAAATGGAAATGTCTCTAAGAATATGACTGCAGTTTATGTTTATCTAGCCATCTGGTTACGTGCACCATAGCTGTCAGAGTCTCACTTTTCCAGAAAAAAAAAATTATTGCTCTTCTAATCTAAACTTTAAAAAGAGCCTTCCACTGCCCCTCTTCTTAAATTTAAATTTCTTGTGCTTAAATGATGATTTTGCTTTTCCCGTACGTGCCAGGTGAGGATCAGTGATTCCAATTCTAAATTTTGCCTCAGTGACAGTATTTTATATCCTTTTCTCATACTGAACCTCCATATAAGGTATGCTCTTACTAAAGTTCTCTTTTGTGGTGAGACAAGCAAAACATTTCAGAACACTTCCAAAGTGTTCTAAAGTATAATCAAACCACCACAATAACAGCAATTTAAGTTACCCTTGTAAAACACACATGACACAATATAAATCTCTGCTAGAGATACAGCTATTTATTGTATTCTGTGCGTGAACAATCTGCAACTGTTAAAATATATGCAAGATTGGTTAAATGAGACCTAAATAAAGCATTCTAAGTTAATTAATAGCTACCTTAAAGTTATTCACTAAATAACTCAGAAATAACTATAATGCATTTTGAGCTGAAAATGCTGGAAACAGCATGAGGTGAAAAGCAGCAGTCATCTTCTAAACTGAGATTATATTTATAGAACCTCCTCCAAGACAAATAGTAAATGAGACAATACAAGCTTCCAAGCAGTAAGATCTTCAGGACTAGTCTACTGTGAAACAAGGTGCTTGAACAGAAAAGATAATTCAGGCCTGTCTGAACTGTATATGACCTGTTCTCAGCTATGAACATGATGATGCTGTTTTAGTTTGTTAGAGCTGGCAAGGGAAAATCTCTAAAGCTATCATGACATGCTGTGAAACCTCAGTAATGCCATACTACTACATCTAACTGACTGCTCATCTGATCTGTAATGGGAAATACAATGTTCCAAATACAAGCAAATAGAAGACACGCCTGATGAGAAAGGAGTGATTGCCTTGAGTGGGGTTAACCTGCAAGTGATATAGAACACTTAAAAATATCATACTTCTCTAGCCTTATTTGAAAGCTCAAAACTTGACATTTTTTAATATAAACTTACGTTATTAAAAAATAATTCCAAAACAAACATTGTCTGTATATATACTTATTAAGGAAAGGGTCAAACATCTAAGATATGCTAGTTGTAATATTTGATGCCTTAATTTGGCTTTGGCAACTAGAATAATGAAAGCCATGTAGACAGAAATGCAACAAGTACAAGTCTTTCCATATTTATAGAAATAAATTGTAAAATGTTTATTTAAGAGAATGAAGTAAAGAAAGAGTTAATACTTATTAAGAACTGTTATAGTTTAATATCCTCTATACAAGATGATAAAACCAGCTAATTTTGACTAAACCATAAAATAATATTTGTCATAATTTATTAATTCAATAATTGCTTTAAGCAAAGGCTTTAAGAAGAAACTTTCATAACTGATGCTAACTTAAATATTGTACCTAATATTCACTACCTGAGTGATTTGCTTTTGTGAACTGTCTTAACTAGTTGTATAATCTTAGTTTTGTAGTTTCCTTAGAGATGTGGGTAAGCAAAGATAGTAATGAAGCACAGGATACTGGACAAACTCTATTTTTTTCATGGAAATTGGATTATGAATTGACAAATGAATCTTGAATGTGCTACAGTTCTGATTCTATTGTTCAAAGAGAAGCATAAGGACATTAATTTGCATAACATGCATTAAATACTTAAACTAAGAAAATGGAGGAACATATCAACTTTCAGATAATGCTATAGAAACTGAAATTGAAACACACAGATTTATGAATAAAACACCTTATTTTTCTTACTGATGATTGTTTGACTCATATTCTGGGGGGTTTAAGTGTATATTTTTTGGATAGATTAAAAATCATCTCACAAATTATTAAAAAGGAGTGTGCTTCATGGCAATAACATCGAAAATCTTGTTAAAGAAATCATGGTGCTTAGATGCTCTTCCAAATATAATATATTAAAGTCTGAGAGCCATTAGGTTGTCCCAGTTTCGGGTCAGAACACGCCTTTAGAAAAAGACATAAAAAAATTCAAGAAAGCAGATTTTACTGAACTGAAAGGGGAAGATTTCTTTGGGAAACATGTTTATTAGAAAAGTGTTTTAGGAGAGTTCATAGCTCCTAGAAGAAACTCTTTAAGAATGTATAGACAAAGTATTACAGTGGATAGAGTGGGAAGAATAGGTCTAGCTAAATTAACCCTTCAATGATCTGAGCTAATCATAAAGAGAAGAAAACAGAAGATGAGATTAGAATCATAGAATCATTTAGGTTGGAAAAGACCTTTAAGATCACTTCAGTCCAACCATAAACCCAACATTGCCAAGTTCACCAGCAGAGCATGTCCCTGAGCACCAAGTCTACACATCTATTAAATAACTCCAGGAAGGATGACTCAGTCACTTCCCTGGGGAGACTGTTCTGATGACTGACAGCCCTTTCCAGTGATGTCCAATCTAAACTTTCCCTAGAGCAACTGGACTTAATTCCATTTGTCACCACTTTTTGGACCCAGTGATCCAGCCAGTTTTTCAACCAGTGATGGCTATGCCTGTCCAAGCACTGACCAGCCAGACTCTCCAGGAGAATGCTGTGGGAAACAGTATCAACGGCTTTACTAGAGTCCAGGTAAACAACACCCACAGCCTTTCCCTCACCCATTAAGTGGGTTGCCTTGTCACAGAAGGAGATCAGGTTGATCAAACAGTACCTGGTCTTCACAAACTCATGCTGGCTGCCCCTGATCACACTGTTGTCCTGTATGTATCGCATGATGGCACTCAAGATGATGTGTTCCATAACCACCTCTGTCACCAAAGTCACACTGACAGGCCTGTAGCTCCCCATGTAGGTGGGTGTCAAGTTGGCTAACATCCAGTCAACTGGGACCTCCTTGGTTAACCAGGACTGCTGGTAAATGATGGAAAATGGCTTGGTGAGCAATTTCACCAAATGCCTCAATACCCTTGACTGAATCCCTCCCAGTCCCATAGACATGTGTGCATCTAAGTGGTGCAGCAGGTTACTAACCATTTACCCTTGGATTATGGGGCCTTCATTCTGCTCCCCAGCTTTGTCTTTCAGCCCGGGGGCTTACTATTAAAGACAGAGACAAAGAGGGTATTCAGTAACTCAGGCCTTTCCTCATCCCACTATGTTTCACCCTGGCATCCAATAAAGGATGGAGATTCTCCTTAGTCCTCCTTTGGTTGCTAATGGATTTATAGAAACATTTTTTTAAATTGTCTTTTACTTTATTAGCCAGAGCTTTGGACCTTCTAATTTTCTCCCTGCATAGCCTCACAAAATCCTTCTAGTTTTCCTGGGTGGCCTGCCCTTTCTTCTATAGGCCATAGACTTTCCTTTCCCTCCTGAATTCCAGACAAAGCTCCCTCTTCAACCATGCTAACTTCCTTTCTGACTATTTCATCTTACAGCACACTGAGATAGTCTGCTCCTCCACCTTAAAGATTTGCCTGTTAAATAATGTCCAGCCTTTTTGTTCTCCTTCACTGTTCAGGACTATCTCCCAAGGGACTGACTCAACCAGTACCCTAAATAGGCTGAAGTATGCTCTCAGGAAGTCTTCCCTTCTTACTTCTGCAAGAATTAAAAACTCTATCACATTGTGATTGCTGTGTCTAAGACAGCCTCCAAACTTTGCGTCACCCTCCAGTCCTTCTCTGTTTGCAAAGAACAGGTCCAGCAGGGCACCTTCCCCAGTTGGCTCACTCACCAGCTGTGTCAGGAAGTTCTCTTCCACTCACTCCAGGAACTTCCTAGACTCTTTCATTCTGCTGCATTTGTATTTCCAGCAGACATCCGGTAAGTTGAAGTCCCTCACAAAAAGAGGGGATAACAGTTTTGAAACCTACCTTTCTATAGGGTATTTCATCTGCCTCTTCATCTTGGTTGGTTGGTCTGTAACAGATTCCCACCATGATATCTGCCTTGTTGGCCTTTCCTCTGGTTCTTACCCATAAACACTTAACTCTATCATTCCATCATTAAGCTTAAGAGAATCAAAACACTCTCTAACATAGATTATCCTGCCACCTTCCTTGTCTATCCCTTCTAAAGAGTTCATAGTCATCCATTGCAGCACTCCATATGAGTCATCCCACCATGTTTCTGTGACTGCAATTGCATCATAGTTTTTGAGCTGCGCAAATAACTTGCAGCTCCTTCTGTTTGTTGCCACTGCTGTGTGCATTGGTGTAGATGCACTTCAGTTTGGCTATTGATCTTGCCACCTTTACTGGGGGAGAAGCCTTCATTCCTATGTGACTGGTTTTCAGGCACTTCCATAGTTTCCACCACTTCAGCCACACTGTCACATCTTTGCTGTCACATGTATTTCTATTCCTTTGCTCCATTGAGATGTCTGGGGTGCTACACACACTAGTAGACAGAGTGACAGTTCAAATGTGCTCAGTTGTTATGGTTTGGATTAGAACAGAATTAATTCTGTTCAGTAACTGTATTTTCTAAAAGATATTCCACCACCACATACATAATACTGTTATTAGTTATCCCCCCCACACACACACCCCTTGCCTGAACTGTCCCTTTAAGAAACCTGAAATTCCTGAGTTGAGGACACTGCAAACCCCCTCCGGGGGGCGGGGGGAGAATGCTGGGTTTCTCCGGGGGACTTTTGTTGTTTGGAACCACGAGGAAGCTCTCTTCCTGCTGGGACTTTCGGCCGAGCTGCGTGCTGTCTGCCTGTGCTGAAACCTGCGGGTGCTATCTCACTGCTTTGGACTGCTTGTGCTGATTCCACTGGGAGCTGGCATCGGGACGGTTCAGTATCTTGGGTCCTGTACCTGTTTATATTTTGTTTCATTTATATCTGTTATCATTATTAAAGCAGTTTTTAGTTTTTAACTTCCAATCCAGTCTCTCCTTTACCTGCTGTGTGGGGGGGGGCTGGGAAGAGCCCTCAAACCCACCACATCAGTGTACTCAGTGCATCATGGAGCAGGCAGAAGGAATTCACTAGCATACCATCCCTCTAACACTGGCATGCTGCCTTCACGCTTATCTCTAGTGAGCCTGGTTTTATCCCTTTCTCCCTTCAAATGCATTTCAAGCTCTTTTGATAAGCACTGCCAACTCCTATGTAAATTCATTTTCCTCCTCTAAGACAGGTGTACCCTGCCTGCCACCAGCAGGCCTGGTGTCATGTAAACCAGTCTATGATCAAAAAACCCAAAGTTTTGCCAGTGACACCACTCTCAGAGACAGGTATTGATCTGAAAGGTCTTCCTGTTTTTTCCTTCATCATTACCTACAACAGGAAGGATAGAGGCAAACACTAGTTGTGCTCCTGATCCCTTAACCAGTTATCCCTAGGTGCTACAGTCTTATTTGGTTACCTTCAGACTTGTAGCAAATTCATCACTGACTACATGAAAAAGCAATAATGGAATAAAGCAATGATTAGTAATTTGAGGGCTGTACCAGAGTGGGAAGTTTCCTTTTCACATCTTTAACCCAGGCCCCAGGGAGGCAGCAGGCTTCCCTAAGAAGTGGGTCCATTCTGTATTTTGGGCTTTATGTTGCCTTCAGAATAGAGTCTTCTATGACAGCAACCGATCTTTTCTTTATGGAAATGGTTTTGACATAAGGTGTAGGCTAACTTAACCCTGGAGACACTTTCCATGTAGATGAACTATCATCCCCATTATTGTTTGGTTCGACTTGCAAAGCCTTGTACCTCTTAAGCAAGGGCACCTGGGAAGGTTGGGTAGTCACAAACAAGACAAGCCTACTATGCTGAGCAGGAACTTGTTGCTGTTGCCCTGTATCCCTCAAGTACCACATTCTGCTGAGTGAAGACAGCACAGAGAATCCTCCCCAACATGTATCCTGCCTGCCTGATACTGTTAGCCACATTCTCTCATTCTTTTGTGGTGGCTCTGGCATTTGTACGATCCTGTGTTGAACCAGTTCAGCTTGCTAAATGGGCAAAAGGCAAATCCAGGAACAGTTACAAGACGCGATTGCTTTTCCATCAGTAGTTCACAGCAAGAAAGTGGAGAACATACAAAAAATGTACAGTAATTCTGTTGTTGAAAACACTAAAGCTGCCTCATCTGGCATAATCTATGCACCTATAGCCACTGTCAATGAAGCACCGTAACAGCTAATTCAAAGTTCAGAAAACGGCAAACGCAGCGGCACTGCCGGAAGAGGCGTGGCCCGCGGGTGGCTCGGCTGCGGCAAGCGCCGGAAGCGGCCGGCCGCGCAGCGGGCGGGGCCCACGTTGCTAGGCGGAAGTGTGGAGGAGAGCGGCGGTTTGCGTTTAAAGGTGGCGAAGCGCTAAAGGGGAGCCGTGTGGCGGCAGGACGTTTAGGGCTGTGGACGGGTGTTTGTGTTGGCCTCTGCCGCCTTCCGTGCCTCCTCGGGAGTGGCTGCGGTTCTCGGCTGCTGCCGCAGTGGCCTTCGTGCGGAGCGGGGAGATGGTCTCCAGAGCTGCCGATCGGCTGCTTATTGTCGTCTCTGTCCTGGAAGGTAAAGCTGGGGCAGGAGAGGTCACGGCCTCGCCTCTGCAAGTCGTCATCTCCGTTATGGATGGGTGATGGAGGGGTGGTCTGCAGATTTGTTTTCTTTGATGGAGTGAGCGGGATAAGCCAAAGTATTTAATGGAACTGATTGTATTAATAAAGCTATGGACGAACAACTCTTAAAGCCAGGATACAAGAACCCTATAAGAAAAACATTGAGGTATTGGAGTGTGTTCAGAGAAGGGCAACGAGGCTGGTGAAGGATCTGGAGAATAAGTCTTATGAGGAGTAGCTGAGGGAGCTGGGGTTGTTTAGTCTGAAGAAGAGGAGGCTCAGGGGAGACCTTACCTGTCTCTATAACTACCTGAAAGGAGGTTGTAGTGAGTTGGGTGTCAGCCTCTTCTCCTAGGTTACCCGTAAAAGGACAAGAGGAGATGGCCTCTAGTTGCAGCAGGGGAGGTTTAAATTGGGTATTAGGAAAAAAATTCTTCGCAGAAAAAGTTGTTAGGCGTTGGAACAGGCTGCCCAGGGAAGTGGGGGAGTCACATTCCCTAGAGGTGTTCAAAAAATGTATAGATGTGGCTATTAATGACATAGTGGTAACAGGTTGATGGTTGGACTTGATGATCCTAGTTTTTTTCCAACCTTAATAATTCTGTGATTCTACTATAGATGACCCCAGCTTGGTTTTGCAGGTATTTACCCAAAGTATTATTTTAAACGAATGATGAAAGCATCTTTCCTTTCCTTAAAAAAAAGTCTTTTTATATTGCGAAACTTGCCTTGCTGCATTGTCATTTAAATCTCGTATCGCTGCTCTTCCTAGTCGGTGCAGGCAATGGTCTGCCACCGTACCCTCTGAATCAAGCCTGTAGGTAGGTGAAGGCATCCCTGCAGCGTATGTAGACCTCTGTTTCCCTGGCTGCCAACTGCAGCATTGCTAGCCCTTCTTTATGGCTGTGGAGACTTCGTTCTTGCTGGCTCCAGCTGGGCCAAGCTTCAGGAAAGCTTTGAACTGAAACATTGGAGTCTACCAGATGTCTTATGATGATCAGGATCATTTTATGTGTCTGCCTTTTTTTTTAAGTAGTATTCTGGTGTTCTATCCCCTGCTAACAACCTACTGTAAACTTTTTCTAGTGCTGACTCGAATACCTAGATAATACTCTTTGTCGTGTTTCTGAAGTTTATACTTACTGAGATGTAACTAGTGTTTGAGTGTGGAGGATTTGTTTGGCATTTTTTCCTGGTTTAAGTTACTTGGCTGAATGCTTTCTCTTTGTCAAGTAGATCTTACTATTTATGTGGTTTACTGGGGTAGCTTTAAAATAAGATCCCATCCTCTGACATGCATGTAACCCCTTTCCATACTGTGATACACGTAAATTTAAAAAAATGTTCACTTCACTTTGTCATTTAAAGTATTAATCAGAATATGGGTTGATATTGAACCCAGGACAAAAGCTGTACAAATTCAGGCATTTTCCTAATCTAGTTGCACTTTTTTTTCCCAACAAGTAGTTGCACTGCTTTTACTAGGTTGTATTTTGCCATTTTGATGTAGGACAGTGATAAAATTTGCAGTAGAGGCAAAAAATGCAGTCTTTGTCTCTTGCCTCTTCGCGTTAGCTATTCCCAATCGTTAGATTTCTTGAAATTAAATCATGAGTTGCCTAGTTTTTTTTCTCCCCTTGTTCTTTATTTGATGTCTTGCCATTTCTGTATCCTTCACAAATAGTCTGCTTCAAGTTCTTTTCGTTTTTGTTTGTGTTTTAATATGAAGAACATAGCTTTAGAGGAAGCACAGGAAAAATGATACGGTAAATGGATTTTTATGTAATTAGTTTATGGCAGAAATCTGAAGTCTCATTTTTTCAGTGATGGCATGTGGCAATTACACTGTTTTACAGGGCGCTGTTTTCCAAAACGACCCAAGCATATGCTTATAGTTGAAGCAAAGTTTGATGGTGAACTGTTGGCCACTGATCCTGTAGTACATACTGATCAGCCAGAATTTGCTACAGAATTGGCTTGGGAACTTGATAGGAAAGCACTTCATCAGCACAGGTAACATGAGAAACTTAAATCTAATTTGGAGATAAAATTAAATGTTCTTGACTTAACAGCTGCTGAAGTACGATTTTTTGCATTGCTGTCATCTGACTTTATTTTTGTTTAAGAAAATTTCTTTTAGCTGTACACTGATCTACCATAATGTTGCCACAACAAACAATAGTATGTGGCGAGATGAGTGATATTTAAATAATCTAAAAGGTATGTTTTTACACTACTGAAAAAAAGCCCAGGAGCTTACAGCATATTAATAATGCTATAATTGAAGCATAGGATTCAAGCTTTCTTATGTGTACTGTGACACAGATTTAACTTAGTCTGAAAAGCTTTACTTCTGCATTTTGAAAGTGGTTAAGAAAGCCATATCCTTGTTATTTGAAAGAGGAAAAAAATGCCTTAATGTACCTTATGCTAAACAATTTATCTGTGCCTGTGTTTTGCACAAAAATGTCTTGTATTGATCCTACTTTTAAAATATCTTCAAGTGAAATTCCAGTTTTATATTAGGTGCAGTGCTCATTCCTTGTACATAGGAGAAACT
Source organism: Galbula dea (assembly GCA_013399015.1). Classification (NCBI taxonomy): domain Eukaryota; kingdom Metazoa; phylum Chordata; class Aves; order Piciformes; family Galbulidae; genus Galbula; species Galbula dea. The sequence goes on along the minus strand of VWZX01001365.1, from coordinate 67,591 downwards.
GAATTTATTTGTTGCTGACGTCTCTTTGAGACTCTCGGGGACTTCAGTACACTCCTATTAGAAAATTAACCCACTTGTTAGTTATTATTTAATGGTGGATTTTTAGACATTCAATATTAACTCAGTTTCTAACCTTCTAAAACTATGTATGTAACAATTTTTGTATGACTGGTATCCTTGAAGTTTAGGAGTAACTTTTATGAACTAGTTGCAGAGATAACTTATGCGTTACTGATTTTAACTGAGTTGTTGTTTCAGGCTGCAGCGTACACCTATCAAACTCCAGTGTTTTGCATTTGATCCTGTCTCTTCAGCTAAAGAGAATATAGGCTATGTTGTACTTGATTTAAGGGCTGCACAGGAAAAAACCCAGGTACGTTAGGAGGTACAAAACTTTGAAAATATGTTTTGACAAAAATCCTGTTACAAGTAGTATGATTAGAATTAAGGCACAGGCAAAACTTGCAAGTCGTGTTTTGGAGTATGACTCCTAGTTGATGTGTACTTTTTTTAGAGGAAAGGTATTTTGACATGAGGTTGTTGGAGAGTGTCCAGAGGAGGGCCACAAGGATGGTGAAGGGAATGGAGGGGAAGTGTTATGTGGAAAGGCTGAAAGCACTTGGTCTGTTCAGCCTGGAGAAGAGGAGACTTATCCTCACCAGGGAGGGAGGGGTGGGTGTTGACCTTTTCTCTCTGGTGGCTAGTGACAGGATGCAAGGGAACGGCATGAAGCTGTGCCTGGGGAGATTTAGATTGAATATTCGGAGGAGCCTCTTTACCCAGAGGGTGGTGGAGCATTGGAACAGGCTCCCCAGGGAGGCTGTCATGGCCCCTACTCTCAGAATTTAGGAAGCACTTGGACAAGGCACTTAGGCAGCTGGTGTGACAATGGAGTAGCCCTCTGCCTAAACACAAGTTGGACTAGATGATCCTAATGGGTCCCTTCCAACTCTGGCTATTCTGTGATTCTGTGGCTGTATATAAGAACATGGGCAAATGAAAGTACTTTTGTGTGAAACTTGCACTTCTGAATTGAGAATTGAAGCAGTTGTAAGCAATACTTCTAGGCAATTCAGTGATTTAATTGCCTGGGAAAGCTTAAAAAAGCAATTAATACTGAGCAATTGAATTGAGTCTCCATCATCAAATAAAGTCTTAAGTTGTTTTTTTTTTTTAAATTCTATGGAAGATGTGTTGGGCAAACAGAAGTTCTAGCCTGTTAACATAGCATAGAGTGAGCATAATTGTTTATATGTTAATCAAAATTCTTTGTTGTGCTTGATCAAAACAGAACTCTGATATGGGTCTTAAGAAGACCCTAGTGTCTCATTTTAAAAGCACACTTCTTAAGGATTTATGAACCATGTAACTTATAGTGTACTTTCAGTTGAGAACTTGAAGATTTTTCCCTTCTAATTAAAGGTTTATGGTGTATTTTTCTTGCTAACCTGTTTACTGTACAAGTTGCTGCAAAAGAGTACTCAAACTGGTCTTCTGGGAATCACTCTCTAGAATCTTATGGTGTAATAGTATACTCACAGTAGACTTACATCTCTGAAACTAAAAACCAATATATATTTCTATAGGTGAAGTGGAAATGCTAGAGTAGGTCTAATTTATTTGTAACATTGTTGTTTTACTGTTTTTTTAATGCTTTTGGGTTTTATATTTTTCATATAGGCACCAAAATGGTATCCTCTACTTAGTAACAAATATGCTAAATTTAAAACTGAATTACAAGTAGGTGTTGTTTTGGAGACTGATTCAAAAGCATTGGCTGACGGTTTTAAAGCAAAGGAGGCACCCCCAAGAGAAGGGAGAGGTAAGTAACATATAACTCACTTTGAATTAAAAATGCTGTTGTGTCTGATGAATGTATCAATTGTTGCAAATGTGTTAAGTCTCCAGAGAATTTCAATTTCATAGCATTTCCAGTGCAAATTCTTTACAGCTGGATAATGTGATGTAATGCTAGTAGGTGACTTTATATGGTTTTAAATATTTTAATCTGTGATTTTTTTTTTTATAGTGCAAGTTAGTAATTTAAAAATAACAAAAAACCAAACCCTTCAACTTGACTAAAGAAAAAGGCTCCAAAAACGCCTGCGATTTACCTTCCCCTTCATCCTCCACTCAAAAGCTTATCTACCTCATTTCTAAGAACTGATTTTTAAGTAGGATTTTCTCCTGCCTACCTTACAATAGTACCTTGTGTTCATGCTGAGAGGATAACGTTTTCCTAATTCTAGGTTCATTATCTGCTTATAATGATCTGTGGTTGTAGCTTTGCAGAAAATAGTGGTCTGAGGCAGAAAGTGTTTTACAAGGCTTCTGGCACTAGCTTTGACTTGGCTGCATTGCAAGAGTGGTTAAGACACCATAGTGTTCAAAGTAACCTCTCTGTCTGCTTGAACAGAAATAAATTTCAGATGTTTTTTTGTGGCTATACCTTTGTGTACTTAGGGACTTTTTTGTTTTGAAATGCTTTGGAACCAAGCATCAAGATTTTATTTGTATTTTTCCTTTTTTCTACACATAAAGTAATTAAAGGTAAAAAGTTCCTGCAGCAATTAATAGTCACAAGTTACTCAACTTTTTTTCTTCTCTCTTAGCATCTGCCCTTCTTCCTGGACTAGACCCTAAAAGTATTGTGCCAGTCTTGAATGAAGAAGAGGGCTATCATCAGATTGGACCAGCAGAGTATTGCAGAGACTACTTTGTCTTGTCTGTAACTATTGCATTTGCCACACAGTTGGAACAGGTTTGTTTCCTTGCTATATGTAGTTTTTAAGAAGTGCTACTTGACATTTGTAGTTTGACCCTCACATACCTTATTTCTAGTTAGGATTTTTATCATCTTGTAAGTTTCTTGCAATAAATAGCTTTGTCCCATATTGAATTAATGTACATAAATTTGAAATTTAAAACTTTATGAAGGATCTATAGTACGAGTCTTATGAGGAGAAGCTGAAGGAACTGGGGTGATTTAGTCTGGAGAAAAGGAGGTTCAGGGGAGATCCTATGACTTCTTACAACTACCTGAGATTGTAGTAAGGTGGGGCTAGGTCTCTTCTCCCAAGTAATAAATGGTAGGACTAAAGGAAATAGGTTCAAGTTGTGCCTGCAGAGGTTCAGATTAGGTGTCAGAAATAATTTCTTCAACAAGAAGGTTATCAGGCATTGGAACAGGCTGTGCAGGGAAGTGATGAAATCACATCCTTGGATGTGTTCAAAAATGTGTAGGTGTGGTGCTTAGGGTTATGGTTTAGTGGTGAGCATGGTAGTGTTGGATGAATGGTTGGACTCAATCTCGGAGGTCTTTTTCCAGCGGTGGTGGTGGTTCTGTGTAGTGCTTACATGTCAAAGATCAGACAGGTGAAAGATCAGAATTCTTTTGGAGCAGTACAATTGCATTTAGTTTAAATTATGCACTTTTATAAAATGCATAAATTTATATTACTAAATAGTGTACCAGCTGTGTATGGATACTATCAGTCTTCAGTGTGGTACACTTGCTGAAGTTGAAATGGAATACCTTTCAGATCCATAAGATATGTGGAACAATAGAGTTTGTGTATTGCCTAAGGGAAGGGCTTAGTAGGTTGAATGAAGTGCCGTGCTAATATGATTATTTAAGCTTTAAGCCTCACCTGCTGTGTTTGTGCTGAACTGTATACCACACTGATTAAAAAACCACAGATATATCTATTTACTGTGAAATTCACAACTCCAACCCAACATGATTTTAATTGGTTTATAACTTAAAATGTGTGATAAACCCTCTTCAATCTTGTCATCCATCTTCTTTAAGAGAAAATAGTTTTCCCGGTCAGAATTGTAGGTCCTTGTATAGTAAATCTCCTCTGAAGTAGCTGGTGCATTTTTAGGCATTGAACTCACAGTTGCAGTGGCTACAGGGTGAAATAGGAATTTCTGGCTGTTCCAGTCTTTTACTCAATCGCATAGCTTAACTTATGTAACTCGGTATCTAGTCTGCATTGCTTATTAAGCTTTAGATCCTGACCTTGCTAGAGTTAATTATATAAATGACATATACTAACACTTCATGATATTAAGTTTTGTAAGGTAAAAACATTCTTAACTAGATACTTGCACTGCATATTATAATACTGAAAATACGTAGTTAAGCAGTCTGGATAGATGATTTTTGGATTTTAGCAAAGCTTTTGATTCTGTCTCTCACACTATCCTTTTGGACAAAATGTTCAGTGCACATCTTGATAATCACATCATGTGATGGGTGAGCAGCTGGCTCAGGAGTTGGATGCAAAGAATCATAGTGAGTGGGGTTTCATCAGGCTGGCATCCATTCACTAGTGGGGTTCCACAGGGTTTCATCCTTGGCCCAGTACTCTTCAGCATCATCTTAAAAGACCTGGACTTAGAGCTTGAGGGGATAGTTAGCAAATTTGCTTACAGCACTAAATTTGGAGGAGCTGTTTACTCCCTCAAGGGAAGTGAGGCCCTACAGAGGGACCTTGATAAATTAGAGCACTGGGCAATTAACCAATGGAATGAGATTTAACAAGAGCAAGTGATAGATTCTGCACTTGGGATGGGGCAACCGCAGACATGTGTATAGACTGGGGAGTGAGAGGCTGGAGAGCAGCAGTGCTGAGAGGGACATGGGGGTTTTTGTCAACAGCAGATTGAATATGCATTGTCAGTGTGCTCTGGCAGCCAGGAGATCCACCTGTGTCCTGGGGTGCATCAAGAACAGCATCGCCAGCTTGTCAAGGGAGGTGATTTTCCTGCTGTACTCTGCACTGATGCAGCCTCACCTCGAGTATTGCACGCAGTTCTGGGCTCCACAATATAGAAGGGATATCAAGTTGTTGGAGAGTGTCCATAGGAGGGCTACGAAGATGGTGAAGGGTCTGGAGGGGAAACCTTACGAGGAGCAGCTGCAGTCACTTGGTTTGTTTAGCCTTGAGGAGAGGACATTTGGAGGAAACCTCACTGTTGTGTTCAACATCCTCACAGGGGAGAGTAGAGGGGCAGGGACCAATCTTTTTAAAAAAATCTAGTGGACAGCAATAGGGCTAGGGAAAGGGGATGAAGTTGAGTCAGGGGAGATTCAGGCTGGAGATTAGGAAAAGGTTCTTCACCCAGGGTGTGGTTAGGATCTGGAACAGCCTCCCTAGGGAAGTAATCTCAGCACCATGCCTGATGGAGTTCAAGAAGCATTTAGATAACACTCTCGGGCACATGGTGTGATTCTTGGTGTGTCCTACATAGGTTTAAGAGCTGGACTCAATGATCCTGTTGGGTCCCTTCCAGCTCAGTCGATATGATGATGTTGATGAATTATTTTGTGGAGACACTGCTTATTTCTTGCTATTTTTGCAGTGCTTGACATTATTAAATATGTGATGTCAGTTACAACCTCTCATGCTGGTAAATAAAGGTAATTCTGAATGGGTCATTTTGTATGTCATTGGTATGCTTGTAAAATAAGATTCTGTTTTTTAATCCAGTTAGAGTATTAATATAACTTTTATTTGTAGTGCAATCTAGGATTTAGGTCAGCTGTTTGTTCGTTTGAATCACTTTAAGCTCTTTAATATCCAAGCTAATGCTTCAGGATTACTGTAAGTGTGCATTACTGCAAAAGATACTTTTCTGCATCCTTTTTTTTAGCTAGTTCCTAGTACTATGAAGCTTCCTGAACAAAGCCCTGAGTTTTTTTTCTACTACTCATTACTGGGAAATGATGTCACAAATGAACCTTTCACCGATTTAATTAATCCAAACTTTGAGCCAGAAAGAGCTTCAGTTCGAATACGTAGTACAGCTGATGTCCTTCAAGCTTATCTTTGTGGACAGTCAAAGTTGCAGGTAAGCTGTTTCTATTCAAATGTGCATGATAATAAATAATGAAAATGAAAGAAATAGAATATGGATCAGGCAGAAACTGGAAAGCATTTATCCTTCTAAAACAATGATTCTCTTACTGACTCAAGGGAAACAGTAGCAGCAAATTTCCCTGCTCAGAACGAGTGCAGTCTCTATAACGTATATAGTGAGTGGAGCTACATGTTATGATAAAAGGTATCACTGAAACATGATATTCCTTAAGAGCTTATGTGGCATTTGCAAGAGCTTGGACTTCTAGGACCATCTGCAACCCGGAGTTCTTCTTTGTGCTGCTTGTGATAATTTCACCCACGCCAGCTGCTGAAGTCACTCACCTAAGTTCTAAAATCACTGTCCTCAGCACTCTTTGTGAGTAATTAGAGGTCTGGCTTTTTGACACTCCTTAGCCAAATGCTGTATTTAGATCACTACAACCCTATTTGGGATACTGCTTATAAGGGACACAGTTTAATGGTGGAGTTGGCAATGTTAGCCCTTAAGTTTTTTTCCAACCTAAATGTTTCAATGGTTCTAAATATTAGGTGGTATTGAAAGTGTTTATGGCAACCTGAGTCTGGCTTACGCTTAACTCATTACAAAACAAGAGATTCTTTGGTTAAGGGTAGTATAAAGTTTCTAATAACATAGCAAGTAAATAAGACAGTGTTAGTTATACAAAGTAAGTCTTGGATATGGACCCTTTATTTTTCTTGAAACTTGTACAGACTGTTCTAGTTTTGTTACACAGGTTAGTTGTTTAATTCTTAACTGTTTCAGACTTTTTTGTCTCACCTTTAAATTTTCTAACGACAGTTCTTGGAGGAGGGTATGCACTGTGTTTTTGGAGCTTAATCTTAGTCTATGTCTTGAAACAAAGTGATATATGTACATGTACAGAGAACATGCTATAATCATGTGGGTTTTTGTCATGGTTAAGAGTGACTTTAGAGCAAGAATTGATGTGAGGTTGGACCCACTGTTTGTTTTACAGTTTTATTTCTCTGATTTCTCACTCAACCTCTTAAAAATTTAGGATGTGAGATCAGAGCACTGTATTCTGATCCTTAATATTTAATAGATTTTTTTTTCTGAAAATGAAGAATCTAGTTGTAAAAGGTTGTAGCTGCCAGACTGGAGGGATGTGTGTGTATTGTGTATGATTGTATTTATATCTGTGTGTGTATGTATATACTCGTATATGCATCCACACTTAGCTGTGTATATTGGCATCTGATACCTTTTCACATTAAAGTCTTAACTAAGTGTAATAAATACTAAGGATCAGAATGCAGTGTTTTGATCTGCCAGAACTGAACTGAAGTGACTTTTCTTTGGAAAAGATTAAGGATAGTATGTAAATTTGAAAGAGAACTTTCCCTGAGAAAAATAATCTAATTTAGAGCATATTGCTTTTAAGATCCATCTTTCACTTGAGTGTATGAACATTAAGCTATGGAAGGAAGAATATTCTATTTTCAAAACTTGACTCAATGATTCTTAACAAGAATTAAGAACAGTTACTTATTTGCTGAAGCATAGGAGAGTCCATGTGAATACATGTAGAAATTTTTTCACAGTGAGGGTGACAGAGCACTGGAACAGACTGCCCAGAGGGGTGGTGGAGTCTCCTTCTCTGGAGATGTTCAAAACCCTTCTGGATGCATTTCTGTGTGACCTGTTCTAGGGAATCCTGCTATGGCAGAGGGGTTGGACTAGATGATCTTTCAAGGTCCCTTCCAACTCCTAATATTCTGTGATTCTGTGATTCAAAACTCCTTGCTATTTAAGTGAAGTTTAAATATATCCACAGAGGCTGAGCTTTCAAATAACTTTTCTTTACCTTGCAGTCATGCATCTTATATGCCTGTACATTAAGGGAAAGAAGCTATCTTCTGCTTAGAAACTAGAGACTGTTGAACTTGTTCTCTGAAACAGATGGTATGACAGGCCCTCAGAAGGGCAGCGTAGTGATCTGCTGCTACACTGGCACTGGGCAAATTGTACCTACTCTATACTGAAAAGTTCATAGCTGTTCATATACTTCTCAAAACACTTTCCCAGTTTTCTCAGAATACAGGGACTAGACTAGGAATGGTCTAATTTGCTTAATCTTAATTTGCTGTATTTATGCTACATTTAGTAGAAGGTGCACAGAGTTCAGGTGGATATGCACATACCAGTTACTTTCTAGTGCTTCTGTGTGCATACAGATCCATCTTTGCTGTGGGGACCAGTCTCTTGGAAGCACTGAAATACCCTTGTCTGGACTACTAAGGAAAGGAAAAGTGGAGATTGATCAACACCCTGTGGCAGTAGAAGGAGCATTTGTCCTTGTTCCACCAAATAGAGCTAAACAGAAACTGCCACATTTGCCTTTGGATATGGCCCCTACTATTGGGGTATCTGTAACTCTACAAAGGGAGAGCTTGAGTGACCAGGTATTGCTTACTTGTTTATTGTTGGCTTAGACACTGTTGCATGGTTAATGTTAAAAATAATTTGTGTTTATAAGTCACTTTTGACAGTTAATTATGTAAAAGAAAGCCTCAATTAATAAATTGCTTAATTTGAACAATCCTTTCATTTTCTGACATATGAAGTGAAACAATCTATAAAACTATAAAAATGTTGTAGATGATTTTTCAGTGCAAGTCATGATCAATTTAAAGTTGTATCACTTCATTCAGCCTCTGATTCCTGTAAATGCTCCAACTGAAACTAAACAGCCAAAGGAGAAAGTTCTTTCACCTACTACTGGAAAAACGGAGGGCCTGCAGCAGAGATCCCAGAATGTACCATCTCAAGCTGACCACTCGTCTTCAACAGAAGATGAAGCCACAGGAAGTGAAGTGGAACGTCTTAAGTTTGGAAAAGGCACAAAATTAAAGAAAAAGGGTATGTGGTATATATTTTTTTTCTGCTGTTGTCAAGTATGGTCTTGGATTTATGTATGTTCCTGATGATAAATTTCAGGCAGGTAAGAATTAGTTATGTAAATAACAGGAGGAGAATAAATACTGTTACTCGGACATGGTGATTGCTGAAAGCACTTGGAAGAGCCGGGTAGGGGGCACTTGGAAGAGCCGGGTAGGGGGCACTTGGAAGAGCCGGGTAGGGGGCACTTGGTGATGTGTAGTTTACAAGTGATATGGATGGTCATCAGTTTGAAAGGTAATACCAGAAGTGTTCGGAATTTCCTGAATTTGATAATGATAAGGTTCAGCACAGTACCCATGAAGAAAGTGACTTGCTCAATAAGGAGATGACATGATCTAACATTCATTTTTCTTAAACAGAAAAGTAGAGAAAATTTGGATTTAAGATTTCTAAGGAATCTACTATGTGGATAATAAATAGAATCTGCAATTAAGAAACATTTTTATTACTACTAATAATTTATAACTCTGTTTTGGTGATGTGTAAAAGATGTCATTTCACTTTTTTATCTTTCAGGTCTGGTGGCTGAGTCTTCCCCAGAGGTTAAGGAACAGTTTACTCAAGAGCTTCCAGTTTTCAAATCTCAAACCAGATCAAAGTCGCCTCTACTGTCAGATCTGCAAAACTCCAGTAATGCAAAATTTACTGAATTTACTACATTGATTGAAACTTAATGTAGTTGTGACTTAAATTAATTTTAACAGTAAGACTGTATGCAATCTTTGTTCACCTGTCTGACAGCCTTAAACCTATATTCAACCGTTACATTGCACCAAGCAATCTACTGATATTTTACCTGATCACTAAACTATTTCATTCCTATGTTGTGCTCACTAGCTGATGCTGAAATAATATTTCTTTTTCTTGTTACTGTTAATGCAAATAAAACGCTAAGAAACAAGCAGGAAAACAAGGCAATGCTGGCAGTAATGTTTCTTAAAAAACTGTAAAAACTGAAACATTCGACATAATTATGGATAGAGTCTCAGAACAGCTAGCACTTACAAAATGTCTTTCTGACAGTTTCTTTGCCTTTCTGTTTACTATCTTAAACATTTTTGGAGAATACTTCTTGGAGACCCTGTCTGTAAAACTTGTAGTTTGACCTTATACTCTTTGAAGGCAGTATTGGGTTCCGGTGCACATCCTTGAAGCCTACATGCAATTGGACAGGTACTCACTTTAGGTTCTGCTTCCTTTATAAATTGTAAAATGGATGCCACAGTAGGTGGTTTCTGATCAAAGGGCATAAGCAGATGTGCTTTACAGACCTACCTACAGCATTATAGTTTTTCATCAGTTAAACCTCAGCTTAGGACCAGTAGTTGATACTACCTTACATGAGCACTGTAAGTGACCTAGTGTTGTCTTTTTCAGTCCCAAACTAAAAAGTCTGGTTATTCCAAGCAAACTAAGTTACTACAAGTGATTTTTTTTTTTTTTTTTTTTTTTTTTTTTTTTTGTAAGCCTACCTGCTCTGCCTGCCATCTGTTGGCTAGGACCAATTATGTAAACTGTTCAAATCTTATCACAGAATGTTAGAAGTTGGAAGGGACCTCAAAAGATTTAGTCTAACCCCTCTGCCAGTGCAGGATTCCCTAGACCACGTCACACAGAAGTGCATCCAGATGGGTTTTGAATATCTCCAGAGAAGACGACTCCAACCTCTCTGGGCAGTCTGTTCCAGTGCTCTGTCACCCTCCCTGTGAAAAATTTTTTTCTTGTATTCACAGAGCATCCTTCTGAAGAGTTAAAAACATCTTGGCTCTCAGTCTAAAATTTTCTTCAGTGTGATAAACTTGCATAACTTTGAAGATTAATTTAAAAAGTCAAAATACTACAGATTCTTCTAAGAAGATTTAAAGTATACTTAGTTTTTTGTGTTTTTCTTTGGAAGCGGTACTTTATTTTTAAGTACTGTAAGTATTTGTAAGAGTGGTTATTTCTCATAATATTAGCTTATATTACAAGGAGTAGAAGTCTCTGGTGGAAGCAACCTATCTGTATACTTACATTTAAAATGTGAGGCTTGACTTTAATATATTTTGTTATTATGGGCAAAAAAAATGAATAAAAATATGCACAAATTCTCTTCTGTATTTCCAGCTGATAATGGTCCAGTAGCTGCATCTCAACCCAACCTTGTGGGTGCATCCAGTTCTTCCGAGTCTGCATCAGCACAGAAAATCGTCATTCCTGCAGCCTCTCACCATTTTTGCTTTTCAATAGACTTACAAAGTATACGTGGTCTGGAAGTTGGTTTTCCGATAAATTGCATTTTAAGGTATGATTTATTTTTGTTATTTTCACTATAAAGCCTTCATAGTCTGAGTGATTCCTAGCAGTATTTTTGCCTTCTTACTTCACGGCTGCCTTTGCAGCTGATTAGAAGAGAGATTTCTATGCCTTTCCATGTGTCCACTAAGAACTTCTTGTAGTGTTTCAGTAAAAGACAGATCACCTGGTTTGTATGTTTCAGTGAATCTAAAGGAAGCACATTTTAGTCTTGAAGTAAAGAACCAGTCTAGTAAATCCACTGTCATTGTGAGAGGTTCTGTTGGGGGTTTTGATAGCCTTTGAGTAAAAGAAGCCAGTAGCTTCTTTTGTCATACTAATTTTGGTGTTACAAAAAAGGCAAGCTTTTTGGATACATGAGTTTTGTGCCCAAAGCAAAAGTAGAAAACTACCAGTACTAGTTTGCAGCAGTTGCCTGGGGACTGGGTTGATGCTGATGCAAACATGAAAGAAAATTACAGGAATGCTTTTGAAAGATAAGTGGTTGTTAGCCAGGAGGTGAATGCTAAGTTGGAGGAATAGAAACTAAAAAGGTGAAGGATCCATTAGAAGTTCAGGGTGTTGAAATTAGTGTCTGTATGCAGGTTGGGGTTTGAGTTTTTAACATTGCCAGTGAAGAGAGAAACTTTCTTTTATCAAATTGGTTTGGTTTAGAATTTTCTTAGATTTTAGGAAAAAGAGGTTTGTAGATGAAGTGATAATTTTGTTTTTAAAAAAAAAAAAATTCCTACTCATGGAATACTTGTTATTGATGGCATATGTGAATTTGGTGGTTTGTAGCAGCTTTTACAGTTTACCTTTCCATTATGGCCCTTTCGGTGCAAATGATGAAGCAGATCTTTAAGTGGTGATTCAGTTTGAGAGGGTTGAATATTTGACTGAAGGTGTATCTGCATTTGCTTTGCATTTATTGTTCTGATGGAGTTGGGATCAGTACAGTTTTAACTGGTCACTGGGAAGTCTATTTGAGTTAACAATTCTTGAAGATTAAGCTTTATTTGAACTAGAATGAAAAGGTGCGGCTAACGTGAAGGAGTGGAATATTTTAGAACATAACCATCATTAATGATTTTCTGTATAGGTTATACTATTAAATAGTATGTGGAAAACAATATGCAATAGGTAGAACTTTTGTCACATAAAAGCTTTTTCATGTAACATCCCAAAAATTGATTTGTTTCAAATCGGTGACAGCAAATCACTTTTGCTGTGTCATGCACTTGAGTTTTTACACTCAGTGATGAATATGTCAAGAAACTGAAGAGGAGAAACATCCAAATATATGAATGCTAAGAAAAGCTGCAGGGTAAAAGATTTCACTGTATATTGTGAGCGTTATTTCATTCAGGTCTAAACAAGCTCTTAAAACAGTTCTGCACAAGCAGTTGAAACGTGGAATTTTGTAAGTGGCAGCATTCGATGCAGCATTTATCAAATGCTATCAAAAGAGACTTCAAGGCCTTGGCAACATTGGTGAGGGAATCTGGGGCACATTATTATTTTTCCCTCTATCCTTCCAGTTGCAGTCAGTTAACACTGGAAGGAATAGATGGATCTACTCTAATTCATGGCTCCGTGGCTGGTGTTACCACTACAGTTTTGGGTTCTTCAGCAATGGGATACTCTACACAGCACCAGCCTTGCTGGTATCTGATGGGATTCACCTTTCTTAAAGAGAAGAGGCTTTTTGAGGACCGCAAGGTCCTGAGCATTAACAGTGCTTTAAACTAGACTCAAGGTGGGAGGGGAGTAATACCAGGCTTGCCTATGACAAGCTGTGGGACAACATGCCATGGTTAGAGGGATGGTGTCCTAGCAAAGACCCTCAATCTGTTGCTCTGAGGCTTACTGCAATCACTGTGGCATGGTTGAAGTCTTATGGAGACTAGCCATGGGCTCCTGAGATAATAGGATTCAACATGAAAACATCAGTGAAATACCTCAGAAGATTTAAGGGGTGTTTCTCTAAGACAGTGGCATGATCAACTGCCCAACTGAAGTGCCTCTGTACCAATGCACATGGAATGGGTAACAAACAGGAGGAGCTGGAGGCTACCATCGTGCTTGAGAGCTACGACCTAGTTGCCGTTACATAAACTTCGTGGGATAAATGGCATGACTGTAGTGCGATTATCAATGGCTTCTCAGAAGGGACAGGTGATGAGGGAGAGGTGGAGGCATTGCCCTCTATGTTAAGAAATCACTAGAGTGTGAAGAGCTGTCTCTAAAGAATAGCCATGAGCAAATCAAAAGCTAATAGGTAAAGATCAGACCAGGGTACCAAAGGGAACCTTGTTGTTGCTGTCTAGTACAGGCCACCTGATCAAGGGGAGCCTATTGACGAAGCCTTCCAGCTACAGGAAGCTTCATGCTCACAGACTGGGGTTCCCCACAATATCCTTCTTTCTGAATTGGAGAGAGAAGAATTTGATGGGTGGACTGTTCAGTGGATAACGGATTGGTTTGGTTGCTTCCAGATGGTAGTGGTTAGTGGCTGATATGATTAAGAGCAGCCCAGCAAAGAGGGACTTGGGAATACTAGTAGATGAAAAGCTTGACATGAGCTAACAATGTGCACTCACAGCCCAGAAGGCTAACCAAATCCTGGGCTAGATCAAAAGAAACATCGCCAGCAGGTCAAAGCCCCTCTAGTCTGTCTTTGTGAGACCCCACCTGGACCACTGCATCCAGCTCTCGAGTCATCAGCTGTGAATCAGTTGGTGCTAGTCCAGTGGAGAGCTACAAAAATGATCAGAAAGCTGGAGCACCTCTCCTATGTGGAAAGGCTGAGAGAGCTGGGGTTGTTCAGCCTGGAGAGAAGGCTCCGGGGGGGATCTTCTTGTGAGCTATTACTACTTAAAGGGAACCTGTAAGAAAGAGGGAGACAGTCTTTATAGCAGGGCCTGTTCTGGTAGGAGAAGGAATTTAAACTAAAGGAGGACTGGATACAAGGAAGAATTTTTTCAAAGTGAGGGTGGTGAAACACTTAAAACAGGTTGCCCAGAAAGGTGGTGGATGCCCCATCTCTGGAAACATTCGAGGTCAGGTTGGACAGAGCTCTGACCAACCTGATCTAGTTAATACATTCTCTTTTCATTTCATGAGGGTTGGACTAGATGACCACTAAAGGTTCCTTCCAACTCTAACCATTCTAGGATTCAGTTTTATTTTATTAGTAAGTTAGCTGACAGCTGGCATCATCGAACTCAGTGAAGCAAAGTTCAAGAGGTTCTTGGCCTCCTCTTTGTTGTAGGGTATCATACATTGAATTGTGGTGGTAGAGTAGTTTCAGGCCACATCATAAATTACACTTGTAAAATGATTTAACTTCCCTTTTAGTGAATTACACTAGGAAATAAAAAGTAGTCAAATGTGACTGAAATTTTCAAATAATCCTGATGCTGCATATATGTAGTTATCAATTTTTACATGTTAGACCAGTCTTAGCTGTAAATATACTTAAGATTCTCAAGTAGCAATGTGCATCTTAATATAGTAGTACTTTCATTATTTCTCTGCTAGCTTTAATAAAATAATTGCAGGTTTCTAATAAAAGATTAATACAAGCCATTGTGAATACACAAGCTATTAAAGTGTTTTTGTCAAAATAACAGCAAATATAAGTTAAGCTGGATCAGTGCTGAAGTAAATGAAAACATGAATTTTTGAGAACTGAGTTCTTTTGTTGCATGTATTTGTGCAAATCTTTCTAACTTTAGTCATGCTTCAGTAAAAGATGCATAAACTGGTTTTATTCCTGTGTAAGGTGTACGAAAATATTTATTAAATTACTGATTTATTATTTTTGTTCGTTTTATTAGGTACTCATACCCATTTTTTGGCAGTGCAGCACCTATTATGACAAGCCCACCTGTAGAAGTCAGAAAGAACATGGAAGTCTTTCTTCCACAGTCTTACTGTGCATTTGACTTTGCAACTATACCTCATCAGCTTCATGATACATTCTGCAGGTGAGATCTTGCTGGTTTTTATCTTAATTACACTTTTCCTATGTTCCTGTTGTAAATACAGTCACAGTTCGTATTTTTTACTTAAGATCATCACTTTGAGGATTTAGTAAAGAATGCTAATGACAGTGAATACTTAATACACAGTACTTCTGATTTCTCTGTTCTTACATTTCAAGTCAGGAACTCCAAAATTTTTGCTTTTTTCTCCCGAGTACTTATGCAGGGATCTTACTTACCAAAAAAAGGTGCTGTTGCGACAAGTTGTTAAATTAAAGGCTAACACAGTTTTAAGAAAAAGCATTGCTTCAAATGAAATAAGTATTTTTCACAGAATCACAGAATCATTACGGTTGGAAAGGACCCTCAAGATCATCTAGTCCAACCGATAGCCCTACACTACTCTTACCCCTAGATCATCCCCTGAAGAAACACATCTATCCTCTTCTTAAAAACCTCCAGGGATGGTGACTCCACCACCATCCTGGGCAGCCTATTCCAATATCTCACCACTCTTTCAGTAAAGAAATTCTTCCTAATATCCAATCTAAACCTACCCTGGCACAGCTTAAGCCCATTCCCTCTAGTCCTGTCACTAGTCACAAGGGAGAAGAGGCCAGCACCCGCCTGCCTAGAATGGCCTTTCAAGTAGCTGAAGAGAGCAATAAGGTCTCCCCTCAGCCTTCTCTGTCTAATATTTTCAAAGACAGAGCAAGTACCAGGTAGCTGAGTACAGTGTTGAGGGCTGTGGCACAATTTTCCCAGTAGTCCCACAAACTTTAGACAACTGTTTAACATGTGAAATAAAGAACCATCAGAGCAGTGGTAACTTGAAAGAAGAGATGGAGGGGATGTAGTGTAGGAGTGGAAGTGACTAAAATTCATTTATTGGTATTTATAAATGAAGATGATGTAGGTCAGGTCACTGACATTGCAGTGTATTCTTTAAAACAAATTGAGAAAGGAATGATAACGTGACCAAAGTGAGTAGTGATGGAGAAGATACAAAGCCAATCTTAATCCTCTGAGTGAGATGCAGTAAACCTGAGGTATATGAAGGTTTTTACTTGTTGCAGTCCTTCTGGGGGAATTTAAGCCTGCTGTTCCAGACCAGCAAAATGTCCTTCTTCCTTCAGTGCATTAACGTCAACTCTGTGGAGCGGATTGTGGTTGCTACAAGTCATGTTCTGTTGTGCTTGATCTTGAGAAAGCTCGCTCCATTTGGTTAAAAAGAGAGTGAATTGCTCATCTGTCATTATTAGACAACAAAGCGTTTTAAAGTCTTGTGGAGTAAATTCACTGTTTTCACAGATTGATTGAATTAAATGCAGGGTATAGGGAGCTCCAAGACTGTGATTAGTCACTGTGTTTTGGAGGTCTTTAATGACAGCATAAGAAATGCTTTCCCACCTTGGAGCTTGCCCATCTACACGTGGTACCAAGAATGCTCCTAGGACTTTAAGATCTCCTGCTTTTTTTGATTCCTGTCTTTAAACTAACCCATTTGTCACAGGGCTTAGGAGGATGTAAATCTGGCTGTTTCTCAGGGCTTATCCACTCAGGATCGTAGGGTTCCTCATCTGTATTTTCCAGTTAGTGGGAGGGAGGGGCAGACAGAATGGGTAATCGGGGTGAGCCACCCAAACGAATTCCAGGGGCTGATGGTGGGGGGCCAGGGGATGGTTTTGCACCCTTACGATTTTCAGTGAGTGACAACAGGGATGCAGGAGGTGCTTTTGACACTATAGGCTTACAGGAAATGTCTTGTTCCTATACTGTTTGGAATATTTTTCCCCCTTGGCATTTTCTTGAGATACTGTATGACTTTTAAGAGCTTCAAAAACAACCCACCACGTTCCCAAAAATCCACCTGCTGTTTTACCACCCCAAGTTGCACAGTCCCATAACCTAACACCACCGCGATCCCAAATAGCCACGTCATAAATTGTTTTAGGAGAGAACAGATAGGTCATTTTGCGTTAGCCATAAAAGCATTCTTTGTAGAGCATCATTATCAACTTTTTTTCCTTCACTTCTAAGTATTTCTTTAAAAATGTGCAGAATATTTTTCTTCTCTCGATTTAAATGATTTCTCATAGTTCACAGCCACTTACCTACGTCCAGTGAAAGGTATGTGCTTGAGCCTTCCCACACTTCCTCTGAGCATAAATCTTATTTCTCTTCATCACTTCTTCCAGTGATCCTACATTCAGCTGTTCTACGCCACTGGATCCTTCTTTTTAGGATTTACTCAAGTCCTGGTTCAGGCACCATTTGTGGCGTATGAGGGCACAGACCCTGGTTGCTGATGACAATCAGAATCAACTTTATTGTTCCAGAAGCTGGAATTTATAGTTATACACAGAAAGGATAATGACCAGTTACCTTCATACAGACAGGGCACTGACCAATTAGTAAGTAACACCTTCATACACAAAGTATACTGATGAATTAGCAAGTGACACTTTCATATACAAAGGATAGTGACCAATTAACAAGTAACACTTAATAGATAAAAGCAACTATCATAAATGGGATAAGACATGTAAATATGATAAGACTGATGCTGTGAGCATCAGTGGGGAGGATAGAATGCTAAGACTGTGTGGAGCTGCAAAGCTCCTGCTAGCTGACTCCCACTTTCTCTCTTAAGCTATCTAACATCTTTCTTGTGAAAAACTGACCTCTGCTTTGTCTAGTTTCTCTCCTGTAGGAGCCTGGCCTTTGCATCCTATGAAGACATACCACATAAACCCATCTTGTTTTTTGACAGTTGTGACCATCACTACTTTGGGAAGTTACTTTTGGAACACAAGGTCATTTTCCCAAATGAATAGGAATGCTTCCTCTTTTGTGTTGATGTCTGACACTAAAATGACTTCTTTGTTTCAGATTACCTTTGCTGGTTGAATTGTGGCACAAGGATAAGACGACTAAAGACATACTTCTAGGGATGGCAAGACTTCAGCTTTCAAATGTTCTGGCTTCAGAAAAAACACGGTTCTTGGGCAGTAGTGGTGAACAGTGCTGGCGTCAGACTTGTAATGAAACAGTCAGTGTCACAGCAGCACAAGGGTAAAACTGTTTAAGAACAATTACTTTGTAGGAAGTTTTGAAGAATTTTCTTTAGTATTTCCCTTAAAAGGGGCAAGCTCTTCCTGTTTACCCTTTTAAACAGGAGGATGAGAATAGGAATAGGCATCCAAGAGATTAAAAGTTAAACTGACAGAGGTATGTTGTGCAACCTTGCGCTACGAGAGTCATCATAATAAACTTAAGAAAGCTGGTGAGGGACTCTTTAGGAAGTCAGACAGTGACAGAACCAGGGGAAATGGGTGTAAGCTAGAGGAGGGTAGATTTAGGTTGGATATTAGGAGGAAGCTCTTCACTATGAGGGTGGTTAGACAATGGAACAGGTTGCCCAGAGAGGTTGTGGAAGCCTCATCCCTGGAAGCTTTTCAAACAAGGTTTGATGGGGCCCTGGGTAACCTGATTCTAGTGGATGGTGTCCCTGCCAGGCAGGGGGTTTGGGACCGGATGGTCCCTTCCAACTCTGACAATTCTATGATTCTAATCTTGATCTTGGGTAAGCCTCACAGATAAAGAAAAAAATGGAAAAAATGTTGTTGGGGCACTTCCCTGAATGAGTTGATTACAAAAAGCTGCTCATATTCCAGAAAATAGTTAAGGCTGTCCATAGTATGCCTGTAGATGCAACAGACTTCAGTGAAAGTTAGGAGGACAGAGAAATCTGTGGAGTGGAAAGGTTTCCTTTTTCAGTCTTATACCCTGTGATAGTAGCAGTGGTTTGAGCTTGTGTACATCAGGAGCAGTATTACCAGTTAGCATTCTGTCTGAAGATAAATGCTTATTTACATAGAGGAGTGATGTTCTTTATGTATATGAGGAAACAATTTATAGTTACTTCTGTCCTTTATCCTTGCCAAAGATATGAACTGTGATAGCAATTGGTGTCTAGACCCTCCTGGTTTTGTGTGATAATGGAACTTGTTTATGCTTTCAGAAACAAATGACTGCTGTTAAGACTGAGGTTGGTTTTAAACTTCTAGCTCTTCAGATTGATGAAACATAGTATATTTGATGCAAATCGCGTTACCGATACAAAGACTGATACCCCTCTCCTTCCTAACTGATAGAAAATCGATCTTTTTCTTGTATGAAAGGCAGCATGACCTGATTGTGTGGAGAGTTACTTTATGGTCTCTCTCCACGTTAAGGTTCACAACTTTACCAGCGAGTTTCTTTAAATGACACCTGTTTTTGCACAAAACTTACTAACCACTAGATGGCATTCTCAAAATATAGTCAGGTCTATCCATTGTGCTGAGCTGGCAACATTATACTACAACAGCAAAGCTAGAAAGATCTTTTTATGCTGTGTTAAACTAACTTAATTACTCAGATTTGAGGTCCACTGCCTTGAGTTTTGGGTTTTTTTTTTTAATCTGTGACTGAGAGGAAGTTTTAAGAATTTAATGCAGCTGATTTATGTTAACTTATGGAAAGTACAAATGTTTGGGGTTTTTTTTAACTGTGTAGAAGATTGCACCTTTGTAAAAATATTGTAGTTTTGTCTTTCTATATTTTCTGGAAGGGAATTTCTGTAAAAACTACAACCATGATTAGTTCTTGCAGCCTTTTGTTGCAAATTGCTTCATACCTAATTCTGCAGTTTCCAGGCTTCAAGTAACTGTGTAATTTCCTTTGCATCATTAAGTAGTTGTAACTGAAATGATAGTTTTGTTTCTGACCAAGTACAGGTCTATACGGCAGTGTACTTTCATGTTAGACTACTGATAAATTTCAGTTGATGAGTTGTGCATATTCCTTCTCTTAATTATATTCATGTGAAAAAAATCCTGTTTATTACACTTTTTCTATGATTAGAGATGGCAGAGATGACACAGCCAGAGACAAACTGTTCTACTTAAGCAGAAACTGCAACTTATTTCAAATTAGTTTATTAAAATCACTGTTACCTAGACATCTTTTCACTATGCAAGAACAGATAGATATTTAACCTAGAAGTGGATTTCAAGTTGGTGGTTCTCTGTATTGAAGCATCTAGAAGTGTGGGTTTTAGTAATAAAGGTTTAGTAATCCAAGGATACCTTGCCATACATGATATGCTAAGTGACTTATACTGCAGATAACTAAAAAGTTTCTCTTAAAATGTTTAAAGAGCAAAATTAATTAAATTCATTGAGTATCTTACAATGAAGTCGGCAGCAATACCTGTATTCAACAGGAGTAATTTTTAGAAAGATTTAAGACAGCAGGTATAGTTTTGGATCATTCTGTTTTGTTACAGGGACATGCTGATTATACTAAGCTGTTAAGTTAAATAGATTCTCGATGACAAGTTATCTGTTAAAGTCAGAACGCCTACTGTAGATGCATAAATCAGTTAAGTTAAAATGATATATATGGAAGAGAACGTTTGGACATGTACGCAACTGTTTAGAGCTTTCATGAAACTTTCAGCAGTTCATCTTCGCTGTTTTGTGTGTTGTCTTTTGTTCATTTTCTATGTTTGTATGATAGTTTTCATTTAAGTAACCTTTTAGTACTATTTATAGGTCAGGCAACAGAATAGCAGAGCTTTCATATGCTATCACTTTGGAAGACTACGGGCTTGTGAAAATGCAAGAAGTTCTGGTGTCAGACTCTTCTCAAGTAAATTTTACATAAATCTTACCTGTCTTCCCTGAGCACTTCTTTGGAAAGTTGAGTTTCTAGTTACAAATCCAGTTGTTATATCAGTGTATAGGTACTGGTCAAGAACGGCATGTCCCTCCCACTCAGCCTCGTTGTGCCCCAGAAAATAATCCTCCACCACCTCGCGAAACTCTTGAATACAAAGCAGCACTGGAGTTAGAAATGTGGAAGGAAATGCAAGAGGACATTTTTGAAAATCAGGTTTTTACTCTTTCTGTTTGCTTTCTAAACTGCATGACTGCCAGAGAAGGTTTAGCAGAATTGGTGAGAAGAATATTATCTACTTCAATTTCAGCAAGGCTTTTGACACTGTCTCCCATAACATCCTCATAGGCAAGCTTAAGAAGTGTGGGTTGGATGAGTAGACAGTGAAATGGATAGAAAAATGGCTGAATGACAGAGCTTGGAGGGTCACGATCAGCAGTGCAGAGACCAGCTGGAGGCCTGTAAGCTAGCAGTGTTCCTCAGGGGTCAGTATTGGGTCCACTCTTGTTCAACATCTTGATCAGTGAACTGGATGAAGGTATACACTCAAAAGTTCACTAATGATATAAACTGGTAGGAGTGGCTGACACACCCTCAGGCTGTGCTGCCATTCAGCAATTCCTGGACAGGCTGGAGAGTTTAGCAGAGGGCAACCTAATGAAGTTCAACAAGGACAAGTGTAGAGCTCTGCACCTGGGGAAGAATTAACCATATGCACCAAAAGCTGTTGAGGGTTGAGGCTGGGCTGGCCACCAATCCAATTACAGATGCTCCCTATTACCCCCTCTTCTCTCCTCCCTCCCCACAGGAAGGGAAAGGGGATAAGAGAGATTTGCAGTTTGGAAAAGAAAACTAAAACTACTTTAATAATAGTGANGTAGATTAAAGGGGGAGAAGAACCTCTCTTGACCTACTAACCACACCCTAGAATAATACACCCCAGAATCCCATTGGCCCTCCTAGTCACAAGAGCACTGCTGGCTTATGGTCATTCTTCCATCCACCAGGATGCCCAGACCCCTTTCCCCTTTACTGCTCTATAGCAGGTCAGTCCCCAACCTATACCCATCACATGACGTGATTATTAAGATGAACACTAGATTTTTTGTCCAAAAGGATACTGTGGAGACAGTATCAAAATCCTTGCTAAAATCTTAAAGATCATGTCAACTGTTTTACTTTGATCAACCAACCAGGCAGGGGGGTTGAAACTAGATTATCTTAAAGGTCCCTTCCAACTCTGGTGATTCTATGATTCTAATTGAGTTACCTTATCGTAGAAAAAAAGCGAATTATATAAGCAGGATTTCCCCTTTATGAAGCCAAGCTGGCTATGACTACATTTTTCTCATGTGGAATATTAAATTCACATGTACACAAGTATCTTCTATGCTTTTTAAGGAAGAAAGTTAAGAAGTTTTGTTAAGTATGTGGTAGGTAGTGAAATACAGAATACCACCATTACGCTCTCCTATTACTGTTTATGAAGTACAGTAGATACTCAAGGTTCACATTAATAATCTTTAATGTTAACACCGCATTTCTCTATTTTTGATCAAAATCTGTTGTTGTGTTTCTACTCTTGAAGTCATTTTAGGTCTTCTTAGAGCCACGTGCTTTGTTTTGAAATATACTGATAATCTGATATCTATTTGTTAGTATATTTTTCTTAAACTTGGGCTTTGCATTTTGCACTTGAAGGTAAGAAGTATGTTTCACTATCAGATCTTGAGTTATGTAAGTCAGTGTATGAAACTTAGTTTTTAATTCTTTTGCATCAAGACTTAGTTCTGCTAGTACTTTGTCCTTTAAAGTTACACTTCCAATGATTTTGACTTGTTTTTCTGGTTTGGGGTTTTTGTTTCTTTTTTTTGCTTTTAAAAGCTTAAAGCGAAGGAAATGGCTCATATGCAAGTACTTGCAGAAGAATGGAAGAAAAGAGATAGAGAGAGAGAAGCATTAGTGAAGAAAAAGGTAGGGAAACTCAGTCTTAAACTTTTTGAAAGTGTCATTATAAATCACTGTAAAATTTGACAAGATATTTTGTACTATAATGTAGAACAAAGGGTCTGTGATTAGTCTTCACTCCTACAGGTATTCATGTATCTAGTCTACAACAGTCCAAAAAGTAAAAGTAGCTCTTAATCATAGATTACCTTTAGGCTAGCTTGCTTTCTTTGCGGGCTGTTTAATTGCCTTTCACTTGCATGGTCACAAAGCATTTCTACAACCTAGCTTTGTGTAGCAACCTGTTAGTCTCTATTATGTTGGAAAGAAGGGCTCTCAGTCGTGACTTTTCATTAAGAGCTGGAGATTTGTTTTATATATAAATTTCCAAACAAAAAGTGTCTATTTTTTACCAGAGCAAGAATAAATTCTTTGCTTCTCTAAAACAGTGTTTTTATTGCAAGGGGAATAAAAAGCCTTTTTTTGTATGTTTGGTGTTTTTGTTCGTTCAGGTAGCAGAATATACTGTTTTGGAAGAACAACTTCAGAAAACTTTAAGAGATCTAGATAAGCGAGAACGGCAGCTTTTTAGTGCTGAATCGGAGGTAAGAAGTGTTTGGTCGTTTTAAACAATACAGTTGCGTGACCTATTTCTATGAAATTTGAGTTTTCATACAGAGGCAAGTGTGACCTATGTATAAAAATCAAAACATCTACATTCATGATGATACATAGAGGAGCCTTAACAGTTATTTCAGCCAGATTTTGTTACAACTGCACTTTTTTGCTGAAATGGAAATTCAGTGAACTTCTAAATGGGTTGCTGGAATTACAGAACTGTACATTTTTTAAATTCCTAACAGAATTAGTGTCAATGGAGACACTTATATAACATTAGCATATCTCAAATGTCAAGTTAATACTGTCAGGTGAACATTGTACGTGTGTACAAGAGTTCCTTACTGCAAACGATAGTTGCTAGATGAACTACTGAAAAAAGAGAAAGTGGGGAAAAAAAGGAAAGCTGAGAAAAACTGCGGTTGTCCAGATTTTGTTTTACAGCAATTTGGTAGCATTCCTATTTCACATTTTTTTTATAGTGATAGGGCCAAAGAAAATGTGAGAGAAGCTAGTAGCTACCACTGTTTCTAGATCTCACTGAAGATGAGGAAATGGGATGCAAGTCCTGAGGAAAGCTGGTTGTATGAAAGGGGAAAGAAAGAAAATAAACTACCTGCTTTTGTTCTTTAGAACAAACAATTATATAGGTAAACTGCTGTGGTAATGTAGCAGTCCAGCAAATTCTCCTTCCTCCTGTGGCTCAGATTAAACTTTTTTATCATATCAGTCCTTCCCATGCTTGTGGACAAAGTTAAGGAAGCTCCTAATACAGAATCTGACTGGTTGAGTCTGTGTCCTGTGGGCTGTCTGTATCCCTCAAGATGTAGTTTGTGCTGTAAGTAGTGTCTGATTTGACTTTTAAAATCTATGCAAAAGATCAGATTATTAAGTTCAGCTGAATGCATTTTGGTGTGAGTAAAACTATTTATCTTGAATGTTGTACATGTTTTTCTCAAAACTTGCTATAAATTTAGTGAGATTGTGACCTGAGGGTTTAGAGATAATAAGTCAGTGAATTCTCAAAGCATCTAGACAAAATGATCTATGGTTCATTTAGCAGTTTTAGAAATGGCCATTTGGAGAGGTTTCTATTCATCTAGCAGTTATATGGGCCACTAACATATTTCTAAAATATTCAAACATGTCAGGGGCTTTTTTCCTGTTTATCTCAATATGCTCAAGAGTGCAGTCTTACAGCCAGGATGCCTTCAGATCGGTAGCTGTGACTTCACTGTTTCTACAATGAAGGGCTGTATTTTAGTGTTTAGTGCAAAGCTGGATATAAAATTTCCCTTTAGCAATCCCGTGTAGAAAGTATAGTAAAGATACAGTTAGCTCTGGTTTTACAGTAGTCAAACAAAAATATTTGTAGCCCAGATATAGTAATTTGCATTAGTCATTAGTTAAACTGAAAAGCAATAGAAGAGTTTATAGCAAATACATAAATAACAATTGTATCTCTATTTTTTAATTTCTAAAATGGGTGATTTTTTTTCTATTGTAAGTGGTAGTAACAGTTGTAAGAAAGGCTCTTAAAATAAAGCTCTTGAACCTGTAGATTAATGTACGTGTCTCACTTTTAAGCTTCAAAGAGTAAAGAAGGAGTTGCAAGCAGAGCATGAACGAAATCTGCAGGAGCTACAGGATTCCGTGCGGCGAGCCAGAGAAGAATGTGCACACCATGTTGAGCTAGAGAGGTCAAAAATCAAACAGCTGGAAGAAGACAAGCTTCGCTTACAGCAGCAGGTAAATACACTTAAATCTTCTGCCTCAACCATTTATTTATTTATTTAAGTTTGTTTTATAATAAATACACAAAGTTGAGCAAAGGTTTTGAGGCAAGCTCATTCTGGCAATTTTGTAATGAACATTTTTTAGTCCATTGTTTGGTGAGCTATGTACTGGGATCTATCTCTTGATTCTCAAAACTTTTTTCAGTAGTAGGGCCAGTTTGCAACGCACTGGTTATAATTATTCTATTTTTTTTTTCGAACACTGAAAATCAAACTGCAGTTACTAGCACACATTACATATAGAGCCTGAACTGCACTATGTCTTTCAGTAACTTAATAAATTGTTAATAGTTGCATTTAGAAAAATATCTAGGTAGCTTCACTGTGTAGTTAATTTATTCTTCCATTGGAAAAAGTGTTCTTTGAGGGTGAGAGAGGGAACTACCTTGTTATTGTGGTCTTCCATTCTGAAAGTAGTAGATTCACTAAATGGAGAAAAGTTAGATGATACTCTTTTGCCCTGTTAAAT
Source organism: Galbula dea (assembly GCA_013399015.1). Taxonomy (NCBI): domain Eukaryota; kingdom Metazoa; phylum Chordata; class Aves; order Piciformes; family Galbulidae; genus Galbula; species Galbula dea. The sequence goes on along the minus strand of VWZX01001365.1, from coordinate 41,960 downwards.
TTAACAAGTTAGTACTAGTTTTTTTTGAGCAGTTAACAATATTAGACACTTAACTTGTTAAGTAGATTAAATTTTAGTAATGTGTGTTATTTAAAGTACTTAGTTTATGTCGGTAAATTAGTTGCTTTGGTGCTTTTATTTTCTGATATGTGATAATGATAATTCCACAATAGGTTTGTCTAATTGACTGTATCAGCCGAAGGCATATTTTTGTGTTAGGAAGAGTTGTGCTGGGTTATGCGGCTTTTTTAGTTTAATATTAAACAGTGATGTTAACCTACTTATTTTTACATCAGCCTATGTTAACTACAGTACAGTGAACTTTTTAAATATAGCTAATACAAAAAAATGCTTCCAATGTAGGAGATGCTAATCTTGGCTCTTTTACTGAACAGTTGTTGTATTGAAATGAGCAGTTTCAAACTGTACAATGCAAACCACTTCGAAGTGATAAATGGATCACTTCTGCATTGTATATGTGTTGTTGGCAGCTACCAATACTTTATCAGTCCACACAAGATAGCCAGTACTTCTTCACCCTCAAGCAACCAAACACCATCATCTAGGAAAAATCCTCCAAATTCATTCTTCTAACTCCCATTGACTCTTTTTAGCTATATAGCATTGATATTACAATCACTTTATTTTCCCTGTTGTAAAATGGCGTACTATGTCAGACGCAAGATCCAATTAGCTAAACATTCTGTTGCAACAGTGGTTGGATTGAGAGGGCAAGAAAATAAGAAATGGTACAATGATAAAATACAATTTTGGCACATCCAGCAGTACTGTCGAGAGTTATATGTACCCTCAACCAGAGGCAGCTCTTCATGTTCTCTAGCCATGAGTGAAAATACTCTTCATGAATTCACCTGATCCCCTTTTAAAAGTATTCCTATTTTTAGCATTGCAACATCTTGTGGAAATGATGTCTAAAATTTGTGTTGTATATTTTAAATTTTTTTGTTCATTTTAAACTCATTGCTTAATAATTATGAAGGTACTTTAGTGCCTGTGCTACGTATGCTTCCTGTTTGCTTAGGTATCTATCATGCTGTCTTTCTTCCAAACACAATCCCTGCTGTGTTGTGTCTTGCTTCGTAGGAAGGCCATTCCTTCCAGCTGATCTTCCTGGCTGTCCTTCTCTATGCTGTTCCTGCTATTCTGAATTTCTCATGCTTCAGTGAGGTGGTTGTTACTGTATGTTCTGCATTAAGACGAACTTTTGCTTGGCTGGAGGTGGAGTGAGGCTTTGTTTGTATGCTTTGAAGTCTCACTGTAGGATGGTTCCCTTTAATGTGAATAAGCAGAAAGTTCCTGTTGCTACCAGTTCTGATGGGCCTCTTTTTTTACCTCTTTTGGTGTGTTTTGTTTTTCATTTTTTAACAAGGAATGTTCTAGAGTAAATTGTAAGAGCTCTAAACAAGATGCTTTAACTTATACCTCACCTTTTAAGGAGGTATGTCAATACATAATTTTCATGCTTGAATTGTAGGTCTCTAGGCGTCTAGCTTCTTTGGGTGTAAGCCCCGTATGTGCAAAAGAAGATCCTTGAAGTATCCACCTTGAAGAATATCATTCTAGCTTCTGAATAAGGAAGTTCTTCTTCATTTGTATGATTTGCACAGTTCCCTAACAGTCCACCAATTCAATTTTTGAAAGCGTTTTCAGAACCAAACAACAAATCAAACCTTCCTGTAGAAGTTCTAGGAAGAACTGGAATTTTTCATAGCTAAAGAAATTAGTTCCTGTCTTTGTCATCTGCATCATATCTGTTTGTCTGCTCTAGAAAGAAATTGTAAAAACAGAGAGGTGATGAATGATAGTATCCTTTGTTGAAGTTGACTGTTGTGGTTATATATGAAAAATAACTACAGTGAACTGTGTTTTAGTATGGCTTCTTAGGAAGCATCTGTGCTTTCTTAACATGAATTTTGTAAAAAAGTGAAGTTTTGAAAGATGGAGGTAACCCAATTAGGAGATCCAAAGAATTAAAATATTGATGTACTAGTATAAGAAGTTGTAGGCTTAAAATGGAATTGTTTGAAGCATTTTCACCTGTTTTCTAAATTGTTGGATACAATTCGTATCATACATTCGTACTTACATTAGCTAATTGAATATTCATACAAGTGCAGTATTTGTGATCATATTCTGTGATGGAATTCCATCAGGTATATTAACGTATTTATAGTTGAATAATATTTAACAGAAGAGGAAGTTAAGCTACCCTTAGAAAACACCTTATTAAAAATATTTTTTATATGGTATAATGAAAAAAGCTGTTAAACATTTGACTTGTTTAGTTTCTTTGTGGTAAAGTAATTGTGTATTGGTGTCATTTTTCAAATTACTCATTTTAAGATGAAAAGCAAAGCTCTCTGTTTGCATAATCTTCATGAAACTATGGAAGTACACAGTGAGGGTAGAGGTACATAGCATTAAGTCATTAGTCATTGAAGTCTTCCTACTTAAGCCTTCCTTCCAGATTGTTATTTGGCTGTACAAAGTATTAGATGTTTCCTCTTCCAGACATTCCTAAACAAGTTATGCTGGTGAAATTGAGTAATAAAATTTCATATAGTAGATAACGCTGTTCGCTTTCTTTGAAAGTTGTGTGTAAATCTAAATACCTTTGTTTTCTGCTTTTCTTCTGCAAGTTGTTTTAGAAATGTGAACAGCAGTGTTTATAAATCTTGATCTTCTGTATATGCAATCTTGATTTTTGTATATGAGGACAGACTTGGTTTTTTTTCTTTCCAGAACTGAAGAAAGATGCTCTTTTTTGAATTCTTCCTATTAAAATGTTGTTGTATACCATTATCAGGAAATCATTAATGATGAATTAATGGCTTTCAGTGTCTGTTTTATATCAGATATTGACAGTAAGATGTTTATTTAAGGTACTAAGGAGTAACTGATGTTCGGTAACCTAATTCTTTATCTGTGAATGGTTTTTTCTGCTAACTTGCATTGTATCTTGCTGTCTTTAATGTAGCTTTATGAAGCAGATAACAAGCATAAAACTTTGGACAAGGAATTCCAGCAATACAAAGAACAGCAAAGTAGCAAACCAGAAATCCAGCTTCAATCTGAAATAAATCTCCTCACTTTAGAAAAGGTATCTTGGACTTTTAAGTATTTAAAAACTGTTATAATGGTCCATCTGCTGATAAGGGAGATGTAGAATAATTTTGCATGGCAAAGTGTTTTATTTGTCAGTTTCTTCACTTTTTCCACCAACTGCAGAATCACAGAATATTAGGGGTTGGAAAGGACCTCTGAAGATCATGTAGCCCAACGCCCCTGTCAGAGCAGGTTTTCCTAAAGCATGTTGCACAGGGTGGCATCCAGATAGGTTCTGAATCTCTAGAGATGGAGACTCCACCACATCCCTAGGCAGCCTGTTCCAGTGCTCCACCACTCTCAAAGGAAAGAAGTTCCTTCTTGCTTTTAAATGGAACTTCTTATGTTCCAGTTTGTGCCCATTACCTCTTGTCCTTTCACTAGGCACCACTGAAAAAAGCTTGGCCCCATCCTCCTGACACCCACCCACGAAGTATTTATAAGCAGTGATAAGATCCCCCCCCACTCAGTCTTCTCTAGGCTAAACAGCCCCAGCTCTCTCAGCCTCTTGCCATAAGAGAGATGTTCAAGTCCACTAATCATTTTCATAGCTCTTTTCTTTCCCCTCTCCAGAAGTTCCCTGTCCTTCGTGAACAAGGGAAACTAGAACTGGATACAGTTCTCCATATGTGGTCTCACTGGGGCGGAGTAGTGGGCGAGAATAACCTCCCTTGACCTGTTTGCCACACTAGTCTTGATGCACCCCAGGATGCCATTGGCCGCCTTGGCCAGAAGGGCACATTCCTGTCTCATAGTCATCCTGTTGTCCACCAGGACTCCCAGGTCTTTTTCCACAGAGCTGGTTCCCAGTAGATCAGTCCCTAACCTGTCCTGGTCTGCAGGGTTATTCCTCCCCAGGTGCATTACCCTACACTTGCCCTTCTTGAATTTCATGAGGCTTTTCTCTGCCCAACTCTCCAGCCTGTCCAGGTCACGCTGGATGGCAGCACAGCCTCTGGTGTGTCAGCCACTCCTCCCGTTTTGTGCCACCAGCAGACTTGCTGAGGGTACACTCTATTCCTTCATCTAGGTCATTGATAAATATATTGAACAGCACTGGACCTAGTACTGACCCCAGGGGAACACCACTCGTTACAAACCTGTAATGTTAGACTGCTATTCCGTTAGGTGCTTTGGGTTTTTAATTAACTCTTTCTGAAAAGAGATTGTGTTACTTATGTGTTGTATGGAATCACTGTTGTAAGTTGATTTCTTAGAAACCATACAAGCCTTCAGAACTATTGTGAGGTTTGAGTCAAATTGTTGGCCGAGTAAGCTTAAACAAATTGGACCAGATTTATTGGAACAAAATGAACTCAGCCTGCATGTTACTGTATGCTTGATTAACTTCTAAAAATGGAAACAAATGATCCAAAGTATATTTCTGGCTCTACACACTTTTAAAAATTATAGCTTAAATATTTTTGTTAAATATTTTAGTGATCAGAGCTTTAAGACCTTCATGAACATAATAGTAAACAATTTGTTGACTAATTATAAAGCAATATCACTGCTTCAGAGTTAATAATGCTTCATTTTTTTCAGGTTATTTTGTTGTGTGCTTTAACTGTTTTCCTTTGCTTTTTACTACTGTTTTTTTTGCACAGAACGCAATGTGTAACGTTGTAACCTCTTTTTAAAAGATATATTTAGATAGTAAGATCAAAGATTTACACTAGATACATAGATTATTTTTATTAAAGAACAGTTTGAACAGATGTGCATTTCAGAGAAATGAATATAAAACATACCTTCCATCAGCTGCAGAAAAGAAAAAAAAATCTACACACTTTATAAAGTCAAGATTTGTCCATCAGTGTTTCTGTTAAATTACTGTTTAGAATCTTACTTCAGAAGAAAAAAAATGGAAAGTGGACTGCTAATTTGAGACCCTTATATTTAAAGGTTATGTCAGCATATTCAGTGCTAAAACCTGATCTTTTTCTTTTTATATAGACGGCTATCCAATAAAAATAAGGCTATATTTTAAACAAGAAAATGTTCATATGCCATAATATTTATGTTACATAATATAACAGCTTTAGATGATGTTGTATGTTACACTACATAAACACTTTTCTTAAACCAGACCTTTTGTATATATACATCTTTCAGTGATTGTTACTGCTGTTATTGCTTCAGCTGATATGATTTTAATTACTTTTAGGTTGAACTTGAAAGAAAGTTAGAGTCGGCTACCAAGTCAAAGCTCCACTACAAACAACAATGGACAAGGGCTTTAAAAGAACTTGCAAGGTTAAAACAGGTACACAGGTTTTCTTTTGTCGTACGAGACAACCAAGTTAGTGTAGTTTTGGAAGCTACTTACAAATACTGTTAATTACTGGCAGTTTTCATTTTATTAGTGTCTTTGAAAATTAATGCGGTACTCTTTTTACAAAAATAAGAACTGCAAAACTGATTTCAGTTTGACATTGAACTCGGGAAAGACCATGTCTGAGATGTGCAAAGAAGGTTTGCATAGCTAAAATCAGGCATGATTCAAAAAAGTAAAGTTTTATTAATCTCATTCCCAAAAATGCTTAGTCGGCAAGAGACAATATTGTATTCCTGTCCCAGCCATCTTGGGTATTCTAAGTGTGTTTGAATTGTAAAATGAATGAAGACTAAAGATGAGAAACAACTCTTGGCTGTAAAATTAAGTAAACTCAGAAAATTTAAATGAAGTGAAACTTTCTTTCAATATTTGGATATCCTAATCTTATACTAAGGTAGCACACTTCGCTGCTGTGTTTTAACAGAGGTTGTGTCTGAGTATATATCTGTAGTCATACATTTGACTTTTGCTTCATCTTCACTGAATCCATACGCCTCTGTGGTTTTTGTAATTGCCTATCATTCATGAGTTACAGTGAATGTTAGCCTAACAGTATATGCAAGTATGACAAGTATTTCTATTGGTCTTGACAAGCAAATTAGTAAATCATTAATCCATGTTACTGAACAAACATTGACATAGAAACAAAGCTTCGCAGTTTGAGTTTAGTAAGGGTTTATCACCTGTATTCACACCTCCTTCGTGCCTGAAGAAAAATATTATTTTTGTTAAGGGTTATAGATCCTTCTTCATTCCTACTCCTAACGTACCCAGTTTTGGGGGAGTAAGAAGCTAAGCCCACTCTCTCCTAATGCATAATTATATTTTTTAATCTGTATCTCTCTACAGATTAAGTAAGAACAGAGAGTCTGTGCTATATAATTACTATTAATATTTAAAAACTTATCTTTATTTGCTGTCTTCAAATTGGTCCTTTTTTGCCTAATGATAAAAGGAGTCAGGAATTCTCGTCTCCATTTTCTGAACTATCTATGCTTGACAAGATGATAGAAGGAAGAATATAAATCATATCTCTCCAATTTCTTTGGCAGCTATGACATGTCCTAGCTGTGTTTTTCTTACTGCCATATTTTAAAATTCCTGTAGAATAAGAGGAAAAAATGGTTGCTTGCCACATCAACTCTAATGCATATTACTATCAGTTTTTCATTATAAATTTCATCACCATAGACCTGATGATCTGAAGTTAATACATATATAGGTTTCAGCTAACCCTCTTGCTGAAAGTCTGAACCATAAGATAAATTGGGATAGACGGTGAATTATGCTACGTAAAACTTTTCAACTACAGTAGAAACCCTTTCAAAGGAGTTTCTTGTGCTTTTTGTACTCCTGTGCTTCATCTTATACTTAACCTATTGATAAGGAATTTAAGTGACTTTAAAGAGCCAAATAAAAGTTGAAGCAGAGCTGATCAAAAAACCATTTACTGTGTTTTAAATATAAATTTGGAAAATGTTGCTTCAGGAATTCTACATTTGCTTAGTTCAGATGATTTGTGCAATTATGCATAGTTTGACCAACTTACTGTTTAAATTGGATTAGTACCATGTTAATTTTGCGTTGCCTCTGGTGAATAGCCACAGGGCTGTAATCTGTGCCAGTAATTTGTCACACCAAAGCTCTCTAGAGAACTATACAAAACATTTGTGTAGTGAGGATTAGACGCTGAAAACCATATCTTAGATTGTTAATAAATGTTAATGACAAAACCCAGCTGGTAAGTCTTGGAAACAAGATCTAATGCTTTGTGCCCATTGCCAAAAAAATGTTTAAACAGAGATTTCCATTACTCAGAGGTGACCTAGTACAGTCAATCTGTGAATTAAAGAAGCATAATCTACAGGCTAAGCATTTAGTAAAATGCTCTTATGATTTGCAACCATAAAAGTCAATGTTTCCTTAATTAAAAAGTTTCCTGTTGCTTTGAAACTAGTTCTTAACACACATCTGTGGTAGTTTTATATTTTGCAGAATGAGATATACAGTACATAACTTAGAAAAGTGTGGGACTGTTAGTAGAAAATGCTCTAAACTTGTCTGTGTTTTAGTATTTTGAATGTTAAACAATGCCAATAGTGACCAAAAAATATCTAAAATACATGAGGACATACACATCATGCTTACTTGTGCTTAACAAAATGCAGAAGTTAGCTGAATTTAAACACAGTTTATAAATCTGAGTGAATGTAGATTTCAGCCAGTTTAATTTTATTCCCTCTTTTTTTTTCCTGTGTAGTCTGTATTAGTATTTATTTATTATGCCCCTCTTCAACTTCAGGAAGACAAAAATGTCAGCAAGTTAATTATGTATCTGTATGCTCAGGTAGATTTTATCCTTTACAGAGGTTTCCAAAACTGTCTTTCAAATTTTGCTCACCAGGAGATTCCAGTACTACAGAAATGAGAGACTTCTGTACTTTTATGTATGTGAGCATTATTTCTGAGAGCAATCTATCCATTTACACAAAATTGCATAGATGCTTGTAGATATCTCAGTTGGTAAATTCAGTACTTGTCTGGGTGAAAAACAATGTATCAAAACAAAAAACAAAGCTGGCAGAAATGTCATTTTTGGCTGTTGATAAACTCTTATAACACCAAAATCTCAAAATGTACATGCATATTCAGTGTTCCAGAAGGTGTAGGGTTTTGTTGTTGTTTTAAAATTTTATTTAAAGTCTTATAAAGTGTTTGTGCCCTACAAATCTGTTAAATCCAGCTCTGATGCGTATGTTTAAACAACATAGACCGTATTAGCTGGCTGACTTGTCTTGTCCAGTGTCTTACTTATCCACTCAGTAATTAATTTGATTCATTTATAACTAATTTAGCCAAGAATTGGATGTAAATCTTTGTTGAAAAAAGGCACAAAAAAAATTAAAAAAACAGTTGGAGGTCCAAGTCTTGGTTTAAAAACTGTGCCTTGAAACCATCCAGGCCCTCCTACTGACTTGTCAGCTCTGGGTTATTTTCAGAAAACTTTACTTGAGTTCCTTAGCTTCAGTTGTAAGTTTTTCCCACAGACTTGCATGGTATGTATGAGTGGGGGAGTGAATAGTGGCTGCTATTTAGCCATTGTTTAGTCTAGTGTATGCATGTTTACATCTCCCTTTTGGATTTATAGGCAGCTATGGCAAAATAAAGATTGTGCTTCCTTGATTGAAGAGCCTCTTAACTAGAGCACCTTGGCGGCATACAAGGATTCTTTCATGATCTGATTATAATAGAAATTTTGAGGGTTTTTTATTACTGATTAATTTTTATTTAATGTTGATACTTTTGTAGTACCATAGGTTTCAAAACATGATTGAAGTTCCCACCATGCAAGCTACTACGATAGTATTCCATGTCTCAAGCACTACATTAGAGATGCAAAGTAATGAAGAAAAGTAGTAAAACATTGAAGTAAATGATCTGGTAACTAGTATGTGTCTTTGTTTGGATTGGATTTGTTTTGTTTATGGGGATGTAAGAGGAGGATGGCAAAATACCAAGTTAATAAGAGAAAGCAGTATTGATGATAAGTGTACCACGCAGGCAAAAGGAAAGAAAATGAGCAAAAAGAATAACACGACTAGCAGAAATAAGAAAGAGGTGGAGGAGAAGGTATCTGAAACAACTAAGAGTATATTTCAGAAATAATTTCTTCAGAGGGACACTTCTGGTTCATCTGTAAGTGTCTCACTGTATCTGGCAAATGGTAGTGATGCAGGTGTAAAGTTTGAGTGTTCTGAGCTATTAATGGGTCCTAGCTTCTAACCTTACATGAAATTTGAAAATGCAAAATTCTAAAAGTTTAAAACTCAAAATTCTTGACAGTTCTTTCTGAGGCTTAAAATAACCTGACTGGTCAACAACTGTTAAAAATTCTGTGCCATCTTCTTGTGTTGATGTATTATTAGAAAATAGGTTTCCGTTGTGATGCTGTGAATGGTGAACATAGGGCAAGTTTGCTATTATGCATGCTACAAATTGCTATGACCGTGTTTTAAAGAAGTCAAGGACTGATGTTGGGAAAGACATCTGAAAATCAGAGGACAAAGTGAAATTGCACACAGGTCCATCGCAAATGAATCTGCAAAATCCCTTCTCGCTTGCTTTCATGTCTTTTTTTTCAAAGTTGGACTGTCTTTAACTGAATGCTAGAGAAATGTTGCCTCACAAAATGTTAATCTTTATTTTTTCAATTTAATACTATCATATCTAAATTCCGTTGTTCAGGGGTATGGCATGCTGCAGAAGTTCTTGAATTTACTGTTACAGGGCCAAAATTAATCTTGTCTTTTCCCTCACTCCTCCCAGACAACAAAGTGTCAAATATTTGTCATGTTTGTATTGCAACTGTATTAGTAATAAAATTAAATTAAATTTCTAGCCACATTTATCTGAAAGGAAGTCTTACCCAATGTTAACTTGGGGACACAATATACTGATGAGTTTTTCTTCTCCATGAAGAAAAGAAGAATTTAGCACTTTGTATATTCAAACTTACGTCACTACAAGTCTAGGGATATTATCCTGAGCAATGAGGATGCTCACTAGTGACACTGATTTTAGAAATTTTTGGTTTCATAGACATTTTTCACAGAGAAAAATGACAAAACGAACAAGAACTGAACAAAGTATTCTTCAGGAAAGCCTTGCTTTTCCTACATCTCTTGTTGGCTTTTGCATCATTCTCTTTTGCATCTCTTGGTTTTACTAAGCATCATTAAATATGTTTGTTAATCAAAAATCCTTATGGTTCTGAAACTCATTACTTCAGTGAGGGCATAAACAACAATATGTTGTTTATAATAATAATGAGTGTGTTAAACAGCAATAGGAAACCATTAGGAATGTTGTCTTCTTCCTGGTATGATTGATCTTCAGGATATGAACTTCATTTTATGTACACTTTTTATTCAACTTTGTTTAAATGTCTTTTTTGCTATCACATTGCTCTTGTGAGCATGTTGCTGAACAGCAGAAACCTCTTTATCATTGAACTTTCCTATCTCATATAGTGATGTATCAGCTTGTCATGAAACTTGTAGTCTTATGTGCATCTCGTGGCCAGCACACAGTTATGTGATGTCTTTCTTCTGAATCTGCAACTGTAAGAATACTTTCAAAATCTTTTCTTACAGATCTGAGTAGTACACTGCGCAAACTGAAGAGCTGGGTTAGAAGATGTTTCTTCACAATAGTTACAGCTGTTTGACTGTCTTATTATGATCCATTTCATTAGGAGGCAGGGATGTCATTTTTCTTCTGGTGTGTTTAAGTCTTCCTGTGCTGTGAAGTGTTACTCTGTTCTGTTAGTTTTCAGGTGGTGTTTGCCCAACATACTGTCAAAAAAGAAAAAATAGAATTACTGAGATACACAAATTTGGCAGGCTTACATTAATACTCTACCTTTCCATGATAGTAGTGCCAGTTTAAAATGGCACAAAGCATGAATAAACCAGACTGCAGAGCAAGGAGATTTTTATCCAAAGTTTTTGCTTCCCTTAGCGTGTGAAACAACACATTAAACTGAAGCTAATCATATCTACAAACCAGCATAGGTAGAAAGGCTAGAAACGGAGGTAATGACAGACATCCTCTTTTCTGTAGAAGATTTAGATTTTTTTACATCATCTAAGAAGATGACGTCAGCTTCATTCTCCCCAGTAGTGAGGGGGAGTTTCCTAAAGATAAGGCAGTTTGCTTGTAAATGGCGTTCTTACATAGTTTATTATGTGGCCTCCAAGACTTTTAATACTGTTAGGTAACATCAACAGGGAGACCAGGTTGTGCTAGATAGACAGTTCTATAACCAGAACATAGATGTGCGGCTGCAGTGTATCTGCTGCAGAGATATGTACAGCAAGTTTCTTAAGATTTCTTTTCTGATCAGGAAATGTTGCTAGTCACCAGACTGAATTACTGAATTCTTTACCTGTAGGACCAGGCAAATAGAAATTTCTGGACTTGTGCTTTGTGTACAGGGCAACAACTCCTTTCCTAAGGCTAAATAGAACTTTACAAAGGAGATTTAACATACTCAAAATTTTAGGTCACTGATTTGACATAAGATGATAACCTCAACTTTTTTGTTTTCTGAAACACAGGCAGTATTTTAACTTGCTTCATTTTGAAAAGGTTTTAACTTAGGATGTTGAATGAGACCACCAAGAATATTAATGGTCACAAGTAGTAAATATTAGCCTGTGCTCTTACTTCTAGTTTTGGGTTGTTGAGATAATCAGGTTTGGTGTCTGTTTATTTGTGCTATAACTACGGTTATCCTGGTTTTATACCAACCTGTTTGAGATTACATCATGCTTAGCATTTTATGTTACTACCTGCATTTAACAAAGCAATCAACTCAGGATAAGTACAAATATCAAAATAGTTAAAATAATTCCATTCCTCCTCGTAGCCCATTGTATACTTGGAATTTGGCTTTGTCTGTATTCCAGGTATTTGGAAACCAGAGAATACCATTGAGATACTTATTGGGACTTCAATATTAAAAAAAGCCCCCTCTGTCTTGTCTTTGTTAAATACTTCAACAGTAATGCTTGGTCTGTACCATTTTTCAAAATACAAATATCTAACACAACTCTAGCCCATACAGAGGCCAGCAGTAAATGCATAAGATTTAGAAACTGAATGTCTTTGAATATGCTCCAGCTCCCTTCAGTCGATTGAGTGCATCATGAGCCAGCAGTTCCATTCAGGCTGTCATGTTTAACACACCTCAGTGCATGCATTCTTTATTTATCTATTTCTTTTTCAAATGAATTAATATTTTTATCCTCATAATATCCCAGACTTTTAATACCCACTTTTTCCCTTTGATTAATTTTGTTTTGGCAGCAAACTGTTTATTCTAGAATTACTTCCTCATTTGTGAGTGTATCAAACAGCAGACTCTTGTGGAGTCCGCTGTTACATTCTTACTATTGTGGAAATGATCAATTGCTGTCCTGTCTCTGGTCCTTTAAAACCTGAGTAGTCTTGAGAGGACGTTTTTTCTGTGACAACTTAATTTTGTGTTGGTTGTAGGGAGCCTTCTTTGCTGAAGTGTTTTGTTGCGTTTTGTTTGGTTTTTTTAAGAGTAGTTGGAAGTGTGACTTTTCTACAAAAGCTGGATTAATTCTTCCTGTTTTCCCCATACATCCTATTCTAGTTTTAACTATGGTTTCACACAATTTTACCGCTGTGAAATTAAGTCCTGCTCATAGTTCCTAGATATTCCTAAGGCCTCTGTTCAAGGAAAAAGTAAAACAAAAACTGAGGGAGTAGTTATTCCTGTGGAGTCCACATTTAGCAATGGCTGACACCTCCAGTTAGTCTTGTGACTGTATTTGAATTTCCCTGGAACTCTTGAAAACTCCTGGAAAAATACCAGGTAGCTATAGTGACTTGTTAATATTAACTGTATGTATTTGTAGATTTCTGTTCTAAAGCCTATTCTGCTTCAGTCTGAGTATTCTTCAAACCTGTCCTCCATTAAAAAGGGTGCCTCTAGCATTGGAATCTTTTTCAGTGAACTCTTGATGGGGAAGGAAGGACTATGGCCTTACCTTCACCAAGTGGTTGTTTGTTTTGTTTTGTTTTGTTTTTTTTTAATGCTTCAGTCTTCTATCAGGTATGGACTTCAGCAGGATCCCTGCTTCTGGTGTATGATTAGTGTGTACCCCTTTAATAAGCTGTTTTTCAGACTATCTGGCCTGTCTGACTGCAGTTCTAACATTTAGTGTGTCTGTCTGGTGTACTAAATTTAATATAAAAGTAATGTATTTGAGGGTTACATACATGCTATGTCATGTACTTCTCTATTGCATCACCTGCTTACATTACCAGTCAGTCTTTGTTTATTAATTTCCCAAGGAATAGGTATATTTTTGTATCACTTATTGATCATTGACAGGGAGTGCTTAAGATGCTGGGAGGTAATATTAAGGAAACTGTCAGACTAGACTCTTAAAAATGTTACTGACTTAACTGAATAATGGATATACTTGCAAATATCAAACAAAAATTATCTTTCTTTAGCCTTATAGTAAATATAAAACTAATTGTATTTAGCAATCAAATATTTCAGATGAAAGCAGTGTCAAAATTACAAAGGTAACCTTGCACTTCACAATATGTCTAGATCCAGGATGTTTGTGTAACCTCTCTTGTCTTATTTTCTAACTGCAGGAAGTAAAGTCATTTTACCTCAGGTCTTGTCTCATTTAGAGTGTAAGACTGACTATATTTAGTGCATGAAGTCATATGGAAAATAACTGGGAGGAAAAACAAGTGGAGAGAGGAGCACACTTCTCATTAAGACATTTCTGTGTCACAAAGTGGGGGTGGACTCACTCCTAGTTTTGTTTGTGTTTGTAGAGGGGTTTTTTTGGTAAAAAGTGTATGCATGTATATAGACAGAGAAAACCAAGTAAACTTTTAGAATGGATACGTTAATTGGATTAAATCCACAGAATAAGTTACCTAAGGTTTTGTGTAGAGCTAGGCAAATGTAAAAGGAAACCTCATGAGAAATTTTTGTTTTCAAAGCTTATTTTTTAACCAGAAATTGTAGCTTCAAAAATGAATTCTTGAAACATTAACACTAGCCATATGAGGCTGATAGTGGAAGTTTCTTGCAGCTATTTAGCACTTTTTCTGGTCTTTACTGCTGAAAAAAGTTACAATGTAGAATACTGTGTAGCAAAGGAATAGATGTTAGTTTCTTACAGTTCCACAAGAGTAAGTTGTATGTATACCCACTTAAGGTAAAGTTTGTAAAAAGGATTTGTAACATTTTTGCTATTTTGTTAATGTGAAATATTGGTGATTTGTCTTCAGCTAATCTAGCCTGGACAATTTTACTGCAATTGTAATAGTCACTGATCTTAATGCATTATAGATATTAATAGCTAAGACATTCTGTTTAACTGCTGCATTTCTAATACTGTTGGAAACTTTATTGTCATCGATTCATTCCTGAAGTTTTGCTGTTAGCACTTTTATATGTAATCACATAGTCAACTGAGTCATGTCTTTACCCTTTCCCACATTAGCGTGAACAAGAAAATGCAGTGGCTCACCTGAAAAAACAGCAACAAGAGCTGGAGCACATGAGGTTGCGCTATTTGGCAGCAGAAGAAAAAGAGCTGGGGAAAACAGACCGAGAAGAGCTGGAGGATATCAGAAATGAACTTAACAGGTATAAAAGCATTTGTTAGTCTTTTCTTCTCCTTCCCTCCCCCCCCCTTTTCTTGCCACCTATCTCAAAATAGGAGAAGGTTCAGTTAAATCAAGATTATAACTGGCCATTAGCCCAATGAAAGAATATAGTTAAATGTCCCTAAGGTAACAGAGTGCACATTTATAAAGTGCAGTAGTATTGCAGTATAGAAAATCTATGTTTATGGCCTCTGTACCCTGTTTTTTATGTTATGGTCATAGCTGTACAGCACCAGTTGGCTTTTTCTATTTCAGTCATTCAGTTCTGAGGATAACTTTTGCATTAAGAAAAGCAGCATGTACTATTCATATTTTGGAGAGATTAAAATTTTCAATATGCCTAATGTTCTCCTTCAAAAACTGTCTGCAGTAGTTCTGTGTGTTGAACTCATAATTTGAGTGCTCCTTGCGTTATCGAAACAAGAGCTGTGGTAGCAAAGATTATAGTTACATATGCCTGTGGAAATTAGATACTTAGAATTTCAGTATTAATAATTAGAGACTCAAAATTTAAGTATTATATAAACATTGCTTTTACTTATAGTTGGCTTTCCCTAGAGAGGATAATTTGCCTTTTACAGATTTGTTTTACAAAGTACTTTAGTAGATAAATAACGTGAAGACTTAATATGAAAATAATCAGCTGTTTTTAATATGGCTTCTCCTCTGATTCTTCCCATTTTATCAACATCAGGCTAAAGCAACAAGAAGAGCAAAAGCAATTGCAAAACGTTAGAGATAATTCTGCTGGTAAAGTGGACAGTCTTCATTCCAGAAAATTAAATGAAAGCATGGATGCTTATCTCTCTCGTCTGATAGAAGAGAGGGATACCTTGTTGAGGACAGGAGTATATAATCATGAAGATCATATTGTAAGTGAACTTGATCGTCAAATCAGAGAAGCTATTGCAAAAAGAAACATAACTAAATAAATGCATACAGAAACTTTAATAAAGGATCCAAATTTCAACAGGGCGAGTGATTTTTATGAACTTGCACTATTTTGCAAAATATGTAAGGTCATGCTTAATTTTGCATACCGTTGTTTTTGAAATCAATGTAAGTATTTGCAACATGTGAAGTTAAGCATGGCCCTTTTTTCCTGATTTTTAATGTTTTTATACTTGTGTATATATTTGTAAATATATTTGGTTTGTGTTCTTTCTTCTAGAATGTTTTCTACTTTGTTTTTTTATCACCCTGGCTAGGTTTATTTGTAATACTTTTACTATTCTAAGGTTTTTGGTCAGTATTGTCATAACTTCTTTGCATTTTTAAATTAGATGTCTTCAGCTATACTTGGGAAAAGTGTTGTCAGCTTTTTTCCCTGGCAGAATTTAGTTCTGAACCACAGTGTAGCACTGACCAAATGTCAAGTTTTAACTATATCACAAAGTAACCAATTTTTCCTTCTCTAACTGTAGCTTAAAATAACTAAATTCTCTAGTAAATGAGAAGATTGAGTGTATTTAGGGGGAAGACTCTTAAACTTTATGAAGCTGAAACTGAATCAATTAACTAGCCTGATTACACACAATGAAAATCACTTTGTTGCCCTGGCAGTTTTGCACATAGGCCTTTAAGGGCAAACCCAGGAGACAAAAGACCTAGTTCAGAAATATACATACCTTCTTAAATCCCTCTCTGAGGATAGATTCTTGAAGCACTAATTCAGTGTATTTACACATTTTAAAGTCTAAACACATGCAGAAAATAAGAACTTATTCTAAGCAAAGATGTTTTCCTTCACCAAGCGCTAACTACTTTGCAGTTACTTAGCGTATATTTTGAAACATATTATCTCATTGCCTTTTAAATTTCATGTAAGGTTTTCTTAGTATGAACAGGATGCAGTCTCAAGGTGTTAAATGACAGAAGAGAAATTCACAAGAAATGTCAGTTAGCTTGTGCATAACCACAGTTGAAAATGTTTTGGTTTCCAGCCTTCATTCTGTTACAGTAATTTTAAACTAATTTGTGTGAGTCTAGCTAATGACATTAATTTACAACACTGACCTTTCAACAGGCATTTTTTCCCTGTTATGTAGGCACAAATATTTCTCTACAAGAGTGTCTCAGAACTTGTTACTTAGAAAGAAAAAAGATACCAGTGCAAAAATTCCTCTTTTTTTTTTTTTTTAATAAAATCAGTGAACTTCCATGGACATGGATATATACATGTGATCTTCCTGTTTTGTATGGTGTCAATTTTTCTTTTCTTACAATATATGGCTTTGTCTCTAGGTGCATCATTTTTCCTCCTTCATACCATGGCATTTCTTCTGTTAAATAAACTATTCATTTAGGGTCCTTGGTCTAAAAAAAGCTGTATAATCATAGAGATCATATTCTGTGATTAATTATCCCTTACCAATACCAGACTTTGTAAAAAATGCTGTTGTAATGCTTTGCATGCTGTTTTTCAAATTATGGTGCTTAGAGACCATTTGCCACTGGTACACTAAATAACACCTTCCTAAATCTAATCCAAATCCATGAAAAGTAGTTTTACAATATTTTTGCGTTGTGGCTTTGTCGTATCGCTGATGAATGATCATATGCAATTGCTGTAAATGAACGGAGGAGCTTCTGTCTTGACAGAAGACTTGCTCACGGTTTTTCTTGATGTTTGATCACTTGCTAGAAGTGTAGTTTCTTCTTCAAACGCTGGAGGGTGCCTTAGACTTAAAGATCAAAGATAGTGTTGACTGAATTTTCTTAACTGGTCATTTATTTTTTTTTTTAAAACCGGTATTCTATAACTATTCAGGTGTGTTACTTTATTAAATAAAATTCAAATTTTAAGTAAATATAAAGGCTTTTGTAGTTACTTTTTGACTATGTATTTGAACAATAACCTGTGTATTAATTTCCATTAATCTAACAGTCTTTAGTGCTTGAACCCATAAAATTGACAAGTTCAGTTCCAAAGTTAATTTTCCTTTTTAATTTCTAATTGAGTCTCTTCCATGGCTTGTAAAGAAAATGGCAGTTGTGTTGCTGTGGATTGTCATGTTTTAAAAAGAAACTACTCAGGTGAGCTTGCTTTCTTGTAAATTGAAGTACTTAGTAAAATGAAAGGTAGAACACTTAAAAAAAAGAAGAGACAAATTACATTTATAAGCCTAATAATTTAAACTGTTTGGGTCAATTTTGTTATTGGAAAACAAGGTGAGAAACATGAATTCTGTAGTTGTTGAACTTATTTAGCATTTATGTTTTGCTTTACAGTCATTACACTTAGTGTTCATTATTTGTATGAGAATATGACTTCTATTTTAAGCTTAATGTTTCAGTTTCTTTTTTTCTAGCATAATTTTTGTATGCTTCAGTTTGAAGCACTCTAGAAACAAAATCTATGTTTGTAGTAGATATCAATAGCAGAGATAAGCTCAATATTTACTTTTTTTAAAAGTATTTTTGTTGAGTTCTGTTTGCCTTTTTATTGCCTGAAGAGCATTTTAAAGATTATAGCTATCCAGTGGAAAGACCAAATACCATATTTTTAATAAAAAATCTCTTAAAATTTTTATCTTAATCTTCTTCTCAGCAAAAGAAATGTCATTTGAAACAGATGCATGAGAGGTTATTTTAACTTACCCTGAATAAAGAGACTGCTGGAAATGAAACCCATGTTTACAGGGTCATCCCTGGTTCTATACCCCTTTGGAAAGGGAGTAGAAAGAGGAGCAACAGCTAGACCTCCCTGGCATTCTGGCAAACTCCTGCTGTTGATTTCAGTGCGTCCATATTTAATTAGGGAAGAGGCAGGATAGGGGTGCTATTCTATGTCAGTTCCATGCCAAATCAATTCCAGCTTTCATCTGACTTACTATTCAGGCCCATACCTTGCAGTTCTGCCCAGTTATATTCCATCTAAAAGTGAGGGCTCTATATTGCCAGATCCCTCCCTGTGTCTGTGTGGTAAGTATTCTTAGAGTGGTGGGAACTTGCTGTTACCAATCTTTACTATGAAATAGTTGCCCTAGTACAGGTTTAGTAAAGTTTTAAAAGTAAAGCAGAAATCTGGATGTAATGTTTATACACCTTGACTTGGAGCATTAGCTCTGAGAACTGTTACAAATAAACAGACCTTTTTTACCTGTTAATTGTTAGACTTTATCAGTGGAGTAAATTAAAAAATAAGAAATCATTTTAAAAATAAGGCACTGTTTTGCTTTGAAATTGGATTATTTAAAGACATAGTTACATTATTGATCTTCCCAGTACATTGTTTTTTATAGTGAAGCTGTAACAACTTTTCTATTTTAGCAGTTATCCAACACTTTTAACACTAATATACTTTCACAACTGCTGTTGCAGAAAAGAAGCAAGGTTGTGTCTGAGCTTTTTTGTGTCTGAGCACTGAGCTTTCAAGTATTCAATGCATAGTCTTACCTCACAGTAGTTTAAATGCTTCTCCCTTCCATTCACTGAGATAAACCTCAATGCACAACTAAGGAACAGTAGTCCTTTATCATATCTTCTAAATGCTACTGAAGTATTTATACCAGTTATTACATGTTTACACAATTATTTATTTTGCTACTACTGTGCCTAAATGATCATGACCTGTGTCAAGGCTTGGACTGGAAGCACTAGCCCGGCTATTGGTAAAGACAGAACTGTAGAAAGGCGGCTGCATGCTTAGATCTCATTTCATTTGTTTCTCCAGGGGGTTGTATTAGTAGTGTTTTCATTAGAAATGTTTTTACAGATGTCGGCTATCCAGATATGAAGTCTCTGTGGTGGAGAAGCAGTCAGGAGTTTGGCATTCAGAACAGAAAGGAAAAAAAAAGTCAACTTTGAGAGACTTAATTTATAGAAAAATAATTTACTGACTTTCTGATGTATAAATGTACAGTAACCCCCATGGCGGCTTTAATGCACAGTAATTGAATTCTTGCAAGTACAGTTATTTTCTATTCTTAACTTGAAGAAATGCTGCAGCCTGTCGTTCCCCATCACTGAAGACTTAAAATAGTCCCCATTAATAATGCTTCTGGAAAAGTGACACCCACTGCTTTGTAGTTCAGTGCTCTTTTTTTTCAACATGAACTACTTGTAGTAGTTTGACAGCATTTTAAACAATTTATATATTACTACAGAAAGTTTTGTTCTAACAATATACATACAGAGTAGATGATTATGGAAGTGTAGTGTTACTGAATGTTTGACCAAAGGGTTCTGATGCAGTTAACGATGACTGCATTAAGTGCATTGACAAAATAATGTGGCATCAAAATTTAGAGTGGGTTTGCTGGGGCAGATGGAATCTAGTACAGCAATCCCCAGCCTAGTACTGTTCATCAGTTATTATATGTTACTCATAGTTTTAACTGTACTATGAAAAAAACTGTAGAAAGTGTTGTCGAAGGACTGTGATTTACGATGACTGTCATAAGTTTTCTTTTACAAGTGAAAATGTAATAGGGCAACAATACTAAATCACTGGATTTTGAGTTGAGCAGGCAGTCAAGGGAATAAGTGTTTTGTAGCATTTAGGTTCAAATGGTAATTTTAAGTCTTCAACACTTTTGTATTTGTTTAACAGCTTAGTATAAGTGAGGGGGATTTCTCGTTTTGTTTTTCACCTCTAAAGGTACTGGAAATAATCGGATTTATCTCTGTTTTAAGAAACATTGGTTGTACAGGACATCAAGCATTTGGTATGTTCACCTGAGAAGGCTATTTTCAGCAGCAAGATTAGTATTGTAATACAACAGGTCAAACAGATCAGGGCTGAAAGACACCATGAGCTATTACTTGCTTTATAATCAGACACTCATGTGTGAAGGTTGAGTCTCATTCATACAAGGCATGAAGTTGACATGATACTTCTCATCCAAATAAGTAAGATGGCTTTTATAGCCATCACTTTATGCCAGTACTGTGGATATGTTTTCATTAGTATCAATGCATATTTCATATAAGCTGCAGAGCCTGCCTGCTTCTCAAGATGCTGCTCAGGTAATGTAGAGGATATGTTGTTTGGACTATATAACATTGTATACTGCATGTATAGCAGTAATGTTTTTTACTGCAGCTTCCTGAATGTGGGTACATATTACATTTTAAATACCGTACCTTATTGATTTATCATGACTTTTCTGATAATAATCCAGTTATGGTACAGAAAAAATGGGGAGCAGAATGAAGAGTGAAGTAGAATATAAAAAGTAAGACCACACCACTCTCACAAGGAACTGGTAGGTGTATCTCCATAGTATCTCTGAGAGGGCACTGCTATTTGTGGAAAAATTTGCACAGCTCGGCAACATGCTTATGTGTGCCTCTCCAGTGAGTTTTACTTGTCCCATTGTACTACCTCTGGCAGAACTGATGGGTGTTAGGTTTGAGGTTTTTTACTACATGGCTTTATTTTCTTTTTGCATATGTACAGCAGACCATTAAAATGGTCTTGAAATTTTACCTGAGAATAAACATTTTTATGCTACCAATTCCTGTTTCATTTATATGTATTGTCATCAATGCAGGTGTCTTCTGATAGCCTAAGTAGAAATACGTAGTCTTAGCAAGAGGGCATCCTAGAAGGCATTATATCTCTTAACACTGTGTAAAGGAAAAGAAATACTTTCCCATCCCAACCAATAACTTTTGTTGCAGTACTTCGGGAAACATTGCAAAATCTCTCCTGAAACAATTGTGAAGGCTGAGGGTTGGGCACAGTCTGTGGTTTCTCTGCCCATCTTGGTTATAAGGGGTGTTGAGTGATCTTGAACAGGGCTCTGGGCCTCCACTTCCTATCAGCAAAATGGGAATAATGTGGGAAAAGCTTTTCTGTGTAAGTGGTTCACAAACTTCTTTAAACTCAGACTATCTGTACTGGATATGGTCATCTTAATGCTCTAAAAGGGGTAGTTACTAGCTTCTACTGGGATGCTTCTTCAGCAAATAAGCACAACCTATTTACTTTGCTGTTTCTTAGCAGATAGATCAGTATCTTGTTTCATTCGTCTGGCTAATAACCAATTCTTCCAAAAGCTTTAGAAAAAAAGCACAAGTACTTCAATCCTTAGGTATAACTCTAATTTCTAGGGAAAGCAAGGGAGTTCAGTATTGCAGCCTTCCAAGCAAGGCTAGGTTAAACTTCTTGTTAAGAGATGATTTAAATAAAATCACTTGGTGTGGGCAGAAAGAAGGAAAAACATCTGAAATTTCGGGCCTGCCCTGAAAAGACTGTATGTGGAATGGGGCAGTATGATTTACTTTTGTTGCTCTCTTGCTAAGAGGGTGAATCCTCATTGTGCTGATGCTTTGATGAATAGCTAGTTAATGCTTGATTGTTACAGCTGTTTGGAAAATAAAAGGTCAAGCATTGCTTGCCATATCCCATCTATTGAGCAAATAAGTAACTGAGGGTTTTAGTGAGTACTTTTATAGGAAAATCATTTTGTGACTTATTAGTATTGAAATACTAATAAAAGCAAATCCCTATTATCCTAACAAATGTGACAGATACTGTTGGAAATTAGCGTTGAAGGAGGGTGAAAGCCAGCTCTTAGCAAAGTAACTGTCAAATGCTGTGAAACAATTGGCTGCTGCCGAGCAGGTTGCCTGCACCTCTCTGCCAAATGTGACTGTGTCACAAGCTCTCCATCCAGGTCTGGAGCTCAGCATGAAAACTGAGAGGCTGCTGGGCCAGAGAGGGAAGCAGGAGGAGAAGGAGAAAGAAGCATCAGCTTTGCTCTACTGCATCTGCCATCAGAGGGAGAAGACACTCACTGCCACTCACAAAACTTGAACCTAAATAGCAACACATTCCAGTTTTTTTGCCAGAGTGAACTCTTGCTCACTGCCTGTTTCCCCCCTGCCTTTTTGTCCTTTTTCCTGTTATTGTATGTACACATGATGAAGAGAATAGGAGATTTCACCCGCAAACACACTAGGGTGGTTTGCTGACAATGAATAATGAACAATGTTTGGTAATAACATATGTGGAGAAATTACATAGTATGTTAAATATACTACATTGAAACAAATTCTGATCAGAATTCTTTTTAAAAGAGCAGGGGTTTTTTTAAAGGTTGTTCAATGCATACTCAGGCAGTACTTCACAAAAATCTGAAGATTTTTGTTTTACTTTTTGACCTTGCTTTCATGCTCATTGATTAAGTCATTCACAACATCCACACCATTAATCCTGGAAATATCCCAACACTATAAAAGGAAAATATCTTAGCTAAAACAAATGCTTGTAGAATAAAAAAAAATTTAAAAAAAAACATGAACAAACACACACAGAGAGAAAAAACCTGCCCATGTCTGTCTTGGTGCTTATTTTACTACTTAAATTTCAGATAAAAACATGTTTCATGCTTTATGGAATGCAATCTGTTACAGAGCATGGACAACATACCAATTTGTGTACCACAAAATAACAAGCTTGTATGAGTACAGGCAAAGCTGCTGTTTATACTCCAGATTCAAACTTTCAGTTAGATAATTTTTGGCAGTGAAAGCACTTAGTCTGTTACTTATGCACCAGTTAATCCTGACTTAGAAAAAAATGAAAGTCCATTTAGGACTTTAAAATCTTAGCTTAACTTTTATACTGTGCTAAGAGATGATTTAAGGCATGTAGCATTAAAGACTGTAACTCTTAAAATCTTTCTTCTGTGTCAAGCATTAGGTCTTTAAATGCTAATACAGTTTTTACATAAATTAAGAATGAACACTGAGTCAAATTGCAAAGCAACTTTTAGTGGGCTTATCTCAAAACTTGTTCTATTCAAGGTTCCACAGTTACAAAAGAAGAGGAAACAGTTATTTAGTGTTTTCTGCTCTTTTAATGGAGGAACAAGGGCTACAATGAACAATAGCAGTATGAAGTAATCAGACTGCAGTTTGAACATGTGTATTTAAATATACTGACAAAAAGGGAACATGGTAAACAGAATCTGCCAAGGTGCTCTTAAGGCAGAGAGACTTGCTTTGTCTTACAGCACTTTCTTAGTTTTCTTCTGTACAACGGAAAACTGTTTCAGTGGCTCAGCATCCATATTACATAATGTCTTTTTAGTAAAAGGAAGCAAAATTGTCTTTGCGTCTTGTGTCCTCAATGTGTAACCTGGTTCAAAATATCATCCATTTCTGATTCTTTTATCCTTACAAAAGTAAAATACAGCCAAACAAGTCTCACCATCACTTAGGGGTTTCCTTACGGAGATTTCTGAAATCTTGCATTTATTCATCTAAGTCTCATAATTGCATATTTTTAAAATATCACAACCTTGACTCCCTTTTCTAGCTCCATTTTTGTTATTACAGTATCTATTTTAATAGCTATTAAGCTACAATGTCCGTACCTTATCTTTGTCAGTTAATGTATCTAATTCCACCATCCCAGAGGGAATAAACCTGAAGCTAAAGCCTGCAATATATTAAAGAATCAAGAACGCTTATGCAGAACAAACAGAGGATTTAGATTGGATAAACAGCAAAGAGCTCAGTGTCTTTTATGTCCAGAGCTCAGGACTGGAAGAAGAAAATGACTATAAATCACCCCTGTGAAACAACATAACATAAATGTTGTATGTTTATTTAAAACTTTATACAATCATTTATCTGGGCTATAGCTCAGTTTCAAAAAGTGCTCTGTTGTAATGAGGAACTGAGACTAGCAGTGATCAAGAGAAAAATGATATATAGTTTTCAACCAGAATTTGCTTATGGGAAGAATGGAAAGCACTTAAGCAGACATCGAGTATCTATAGCTAGTAGATCAAGCAGGAGGATAATGCAATAATAACAAAAACTTTGATGAATTTTTTCCTGTTTCTCTTCAAAATATCACATTTCTTGTAACGTGACATTGTTTTGAGAGCTAAGCAGTGAGCAATTTATGCCTTAATTTTCACACTGGAATAAAGGCTGATTTGCTGTCAATGTCTGAAGTATGACATGTTGCTCCACCAGACTTAAATTAAAAAAAAGAACAACATGCTGAATCTTTGTCTGGGCTTGCATTCCAGGGAGGAGTACTCTTTAAAATATGATACGGCTTTTTGTTGCTTATAGCAAGCACTCTTCTGAATTCATAGCTAGTAATTGCTAATTTTTTACTTATAGGAAATTGAAGAGCCTCCGATGATACATTTACTGCCTAAGGAGACAGACAAAAACTATAATGCACCTTTTACTGCAGAAGGAGGTTTTCCCCCCAAGTACTTTGCACCCTGGAGTGTTCAAAGGGGAGCCTGAAGTCTTCCAGAAGATGCATTTGGCCCTAGGATGCCCAAGCACCCATCAGGTGATGGGACAGGGTTTACCTGCAAAGTCCCAGTTGCAAATGTGCCCATCCAGGGCTGATTCAACTTTCATGTGTGTGGGCATGCTCTTGTACACAGCAATTCCCACCACAGTATTTTTTAACTAGTTTTTCAACATCACTTTTGTAGATCTTCCTCTGTGGAAATGCATATGTGATAGAGAAGATCCCACAGAAAAGCTTCTCCTGTAGCTGCAGGTGCCGTCTCTCTTTCCAACTGCTGCATGCAAAGATATTCCTCATTAGATGATGAGTCTTCAATCACACTGTATTTAGGTCCCATGCTTTCTAATTTTTTATGGTTTCCTGACTTCCTATGGCACCAGCTGATGTGGTGCCAACTTAAAGCCTAAGCTGCTCTGTATTACCAAAAGCAGTATTATTTCAGTTTGCAGGTCCTCAGATTTGGTAGCGGTTCAAGAATTAACTATTAAAAAAAATTTTTAAGTCCAGCCACATTATTTGTACCTTGATTCTTTTTCAAATTTTATTTTGTGGCCCATGATGACAAGGGACTGTAGAGATGGGGCTTGTTGAAACATTGCATCTGTTGACAAGCACATCAGAGGTGAGAACTTCTGTTTCCCCTCCACAGTTGATACCGCCCTGTAAAACAATTCTATAAAGAGCACACGCTCATAAATACTTCGGTGCCTATCCAGCTCCGGATGATTTCAAGCAAATATATTTATTATGTCAATAACGATAAAGACCTTTTCTAAAAATTCGTAATGGTCTCAGAGCTGCTGGAGGCCAGTACTGATCACTTCACTTTAGATAACTTCCAAGAGTAGATAATTTACATGACAGACAAATTATTCTCTGGTGAATATTTATTTGAGCTTTAATTTTCTTATTAACACAATATGTTCTAGAAAAAAAGATGGTAGTGCTACTGTCTTCCTCATGCTGCTCTCCATGATGCAAGTAACAAAACCTCTGAGAAACATCTTGTGAAAGCAAGGACTTAAACGTTTCTCCATGCTATTGACACCAGAGCAAACTCTTGGCAGTTTTTTGGCAGCTGAAAACTTTTTGTCAGTCTGGCGTCTGGGTGTAAACAAACACACTTCTAGAAAGAGTCAGGAGGGCTGGGTTTCTACCCTTCTTATAGAACCTTTTGTGGAGTCTCCTACTCTAGAGACATTCAAGGCCCGCCTGGATTTGTTCTTGTGTGACCTTATCTAAGGTGTCCTGCTTTGGCAGGGGGGTTGGACTTCATGATCTTTCTAGGTCCCTTCCAACCCCTAACATCCTATGATTCTATGAACCTGCTGCCCAAACCTCACACCAGCCCTTGCAAAATGCACCACAGGTGCCCAGGACTGCTTTGGCACAGCTGGAGCATCCTTGAAGGCCAAGACACCTGAGGGAGGCAGTTGGGAGACAGGATGACATGCAAGGTGCTGAGGGGTACAGAGAAGCCCCAAGTATCTGCTCCCCAGGTACTGTCACCATCAGACCCCTCCAACCTTCTTCCCACATATGGTCTATCCTCGTGGAGCAGCAGCCTGATGGTGCTCTGCCCTTTGCCTGCATATGGCACATACAATACAGAAATTAACTAAATTGCCTCTGGAATTTCCTCTCAGAGTAAAGAGAAGCTGAAATATCTTCCAGAGAACCAAAGCAAGGCAGAGAGGTTCTTGGGGAAGAGACAGGAGGTGGCAGGAGGATGGCCCTAGTCCTTAAGGCAGGTTGGTTTCCCTTTTCTTTTTTTTCCCCCAAGATAAAAGTTCCAATTCAAGATATTGTGTTAAGCACACATCTATATCCCAACAACCTCAGCATTTTAAATGAGTGTTGTTATGATGGTGCTTGAACACTGAAGAAAGCATTTATGGTGCATACAGAAAGACATTCAAGGAGCAAGTTTGGGATAGCTTTTCTAGCTTGTTGTTTAAAGTTAATTTTTACAAGCTAAAGCTTTTGAATGTATTAACAATGTGTTTATAATGTACATGAAGCATATATTCTGTAATTCTTAAATTTGAAATTGCTCTATAAGTTTAATTTTGCACATGCAAAAAGTATGCAACCACGGGAACCCATAAATACAGGCCCAGTTAAAAATAAACCTTGCTCTAACACCAATAAAAGCTAGCAACAAATATTTGAAAACTTGAACTACATACAAATATGCAACAAAACCGCGTGGATCCTAGTTGGAGCCAGTTTCTAGTCAGAAATGGGTGACAGCAGAGCATGCCTGAGGACAAGCACCCTTGGCCAGAGCCAGGGTTCTCCCCAGGCAGCACATTGCACCACCAGGTCCTAGGGCCCTGCAGTATGAGCTGCATGAAGAATGCCATGGGCATTCTTCTTTCCTGCATCTGTACTGCTATGCCAAGGGCTCTCCTGCCCAGCCTGCCGTGCTGCTTGCCCTGACACCCCAGCTCCCCACACCATCGTGGACAAAGAGCACCCTTTCGCTTTAATCACTTAAGAAGTTACTTATGATATGCAACTAAATATTTAGTTGTGCAGAGGACAGCTTGTCACAGACAGCTTTGTTGCTAATGTATACAAATGCTGGTATGGCACTGGCTTCCTCCCTGCATACACAGAGCTACGTACACACTGACCACAGCCTAAATAAGCTGATTTATTTGTTTCAGTTATTTGATAAGTGCATCATACCTCAAACCCTAGGAAACCACTTTAGGAGGATTATAAGTTTTATGATGTGAAAAGATTACCCTGAGTGTGCTGAACAAAGTTTATATTCAGAGACTGTGCAGGAGGTGAGACATTCACAGAGGCTGGGGAAAGAGGGCTGGATAGATGGAAAAGGGATTTTCTTTGTTGCTTCACCTCTCCTCGGATTTTTTTCTCTTTTCTTCTATTACTAGAATTGTTGTAGCCCAGAGTTGCCTACCATATGACTCTTCTCTGCCTTCCACTCAGCAATGGCAATTTCAGGATCTGTAATTTTTAAATTAGGGAGCAGTTATTTTACTGGTAAATGAAGGGAGGGAAGAGGAAAGGCTCAGGCTTACCTGAAAGGGGAAGCTAAAAGGCTCCAAAGATGGGGTATAGGGAGGTTGGCTCAGCCCAGCTTCCCATCAGAGCTCCATGGGCACATCACTCTGAAGCACATCACTTCAGGGAGGCTGGTGCAAAAAGGGATCCCACAGAGGTGCTGGATGCTTACCCAGACTTTCAGGGTGCTGCCCTACCACCCTTCCCTGGGATAGGGACCAGCATACATGAGCCCCAGTGAGGCTAAGGGTCCAGAAGGAAGAGCAGAGAATTGCAGATCCAGGACCACAGCTTTACTTGTGGGCTTGAATTAATGCTGCTGCTATCCTCATAGCACATGTTTTTCTGGGGCTTGACACTGGTGTCACAACATGGCAGAGAGGGGAAAATAATTTAGCCTTTTTATCCTTATTGTTTAATGTTTGACACACACTCAAGGAATTATTGTAAATAGGAGGAAGGTTAATTGAGCAAAATAACTAATGTATGTTTCCACTCATTCTTTTTAAAGGAATAGACTTACAGAGAGACTGATACTGTAAAAAACTGTTCCCATATTAACAGAGCAATGCGGAGACGACAGAGAAAACAGCAACAGCAAGTGGAGGTAGTGCACTCAGACTTGCAGACGTCTGCTGATCTTGGAGGGCCCGGCTCAGGTGCTGGGGCAGCAGCCAGGGATGGTGCTTGGGGGTTTTACTTTCCCACAAAGTGCACCAAGTCCTGCCCAACCCCACCACTGCCACAGCACAGCAGGGTCCCCAGCCCCAGGGCAGCCATCATCCCCTCCCCTGCCTTCCCCCACCACACACTCCGGCGCTGCTGCTCTACAGAGCTCCATTAAATAATGCATTCACGCCCAGCGCTGAGGGGCCCGTGGTACTCTGCTGTTACTAGAAAGGCATTTATATTATATTCTGTCTCCTATGTCTTTCATAAGGGAGTTTTTATGTGTCACCAGAAAATACTGGGTAACACACTTTATTAGCCTCATGATACTGCAGCCCATCAATACTTGTCGAGGCCTGATGAGATCATGCTATGATTGTTAATCAGAGTGAAAGAGGGAGGTGGAAGAGTGAGAAATACCTTTAGAAAATAATCAGTTAGAGACAGCAGTACTACAGGTAAGCATGCAATATGGGTTTTAGTACAAAACTGCGGGCAGCTGGTTGGCCCATCACTGAAGTTTAAACTTCTATGTAATATTAGGCATGGCTTTTTTTCAAGGAAAGAAGAAATACTGCATTAGCAGAACACACTTGTGATCAGCGAGTGGATCTTTTGTCCGCTATCAGCTTCCTTAAGACCCACTATTTAGGAAAGCACTTAAGTGCATAGCTTGGCTTAAACATATGGAGTGTTGCTGGAACAGTCTCATTTATTCTTCATTAAGCTAAAAGGTTATGGCTTGAAGAGATTGCCCAGTGTGGCTCAGCATTGATTACTCATGTGGAAGGGTGATCTTGCCTTGGTTTTTTCCTCTTCAGTGAGAATTATTTGCTGGGAGGGAAGTGATTATTTTTTACTTCTTTGCATCTTCTTAAAAGCTTGAGCAGGGTCTGACTCTGCTGTTAAAGTAAAGATGAGCATCTCATGGACAAGGTGAGGGATGCAGTGAGACCAGTGCTGCCATACAGCAGTCACCAGGATGCATTTAGCAGCACGGCTTTAGCTGATAGTTGGTTTTCAAAGCCCACTATTGTTGCTTTATGCTTATAACACACAGTTTGTCTCTGCTGTATCTTTGCATCCTGCCCAAGGTCAGAGGAGGGTAAGCTTTTTATGACAGAGAAGTGGAGGTCAAGTGGTTAAATGACTTTTTCTCAGACTGAAGCAGAGTCTATAGCCAATGTCTCATCTCCTCAGATGCTTGTTTGAGTCTCCTAGGAGGCCTCTTTGGATTGTGGTCAGCCCAAGATACTTTGGTGACACACTGCATGAAAACTGGTTTGCACACCAAGCTGAACATGAAACAAAATGTTCAGTGTTTTACATCCCTCACAGTAACACAGGCCAGGCTGATAACTACTGTCAGATTGTTTGCTCAGTGCTACCAGCCTAGATAGAACTTTGTCTCATTTAAGAAGGACAAATATCTGCACCTGGTTGAAGAAGGACCACTATCTGCACCTTACACTCTCTTTACTGGTTTGGATCCATGTGGAGAGCTTCACGAAAAAATTGAGGAAAGAATGGGACAACACCCTGGTAACTCATACTGACAGAGCGCTTGCAGCACATTTCCCTGTACATGTCCAAGGATATATAGAGAACTTCATTTTGTACACATTGGTGCAATGTTCAGTCTTTCATAAAAGAACAAACAAACAAACAAACAACAAAAATCTAAAACAAAACACCAAAACACAACCTAGAAATCCTATTGCATTTTTGTACAGCAAAGTCCTCCTCTGTTAATTTGGGCCCTACGGGTATCACATTGGGAAACAACTGGATGCAAAACAGGCCTAGCAGAACAAGTGCAAAGAAAAGAAATAAGCCATACACAATACCTCCTGATACAATAGCTCTCATAGCCGAAAGGACACAGCTGAATGATTTCAGAGAGCCCCTAGAGTTATTTTAAGAAATTCTCACAGAAAACCCTTCTACCAGCAGTTCTGAGTGATTCCCAGGGGACTTTTGGCAGAAGGTACCTCATCCACAGCTAAGAAGTTCTCAATCTTTACCGCACAGCAAATGTGCTCTTATGAATGCTAGATACAGTAAAAAACCTCAAAAATTCATTAGAGGGGAGTAGTAGGTTTGAAAAGCATGTTTCACCCTGTTTAAACTCAATGAATGAGCTCAGTGAGTATAAAGAGAAGCATAAAATTTCTTAAAGGTTCCAAGTGAAAAAAAACCAACCAAACCAAACCAAACCAGAAAACAGTAGATGCTGTTACAAGCAAAACATAATTAGTTTCAATAAAAAGCACTTGCTTGAGCGAGGGACTAGAAATAAATGCATCTCAATGAGTTTCAAAAATGTTTCCCTGTGGCCCTTGAGAACTGCTTATCCTGCTGGGTATCTGTATTTCTGTTCTGCTCTGAAACAACTAGGACTATACATTTTACAATAGCAACCTGCTTCCAGGGTTTTCCTGAAACAGAGGCAATGCTGGAACCACTCCTGTGCAAGTCCTGAAGTAAATGATGACTGCACTGGGTATGGGGACAACAAAGCTGTTTAAAAGCATAAATTTACTGCCTATTGATTAGCACAATTCCTGCAGGCCCCATGAAATTCTTTTAAATGGATATCTGATATAAAAACAAAGCTGAGAAATCAAATACAAATCTGCTTTGCTCAGGTCAAAATCATGTGTTCATAGTTTACTCCTGTTCCTTGTAGAACTATTCCACTTAGCAGTGCATTTGATAAACAGAAGAAAACAAAAAAAACCCAAACAAAACACGTAAAACCCTCCTCAATGTGCCGGTTTTCATGGAATATTTGAGCCTAGAAGGGACTATTCAACCACATGACTTTCTTGTGTATCAAGAGCTTTACATTTCATCCAACTATGCCTGAATGGGACCCAATAGCCCCTTTGGCTGGGGAACACTTGCCTTGGCTAAAGTACATCTTACAGAAAGACTCTCAAGTTTAATTTGAGAATGTCAGTTTGGGCGCTAACCATGCTGCCTGTCCACATGCAGGTCCTCCATATCTCCGCCAGGATGATGGGAAAACTCTTCAGATCTTCTGACAGGACCAAATCTTGAAGCAGCCAGCAAGAGGCAGAAAATTTTTCTAAACCCATTTGCAAACAATTTTCACTAAACACTTCCGTAAACCTTCTGGGCTCTGTAATTCAACACTGGCTTTAAGCTTCAGCCTTTTACTGGTGATGTATTTTGGCTTGGTCTCATGCTTCCAATCATGGAAGCCAAGTTTTGAAAATTAAACTGTTGGGTTGATTATGGGTTAGATACACTCTTGCTCCAAGTACAGCAATTCTTTAATCTGTTTGTACTGATTTACAGTGAAAACAGTCTTTCAATAGTTCTTTGCAGTTTTTCCTCTTTTTCTATCAGAAGAAATAAAATCAGTTCCTTTAAACTGCTCTGCTTTCTATTGAATTCTGGAGTCCTTAAGAACATACTTACTGTTGTAAGACTGATGCTTGCAGACCTTTTTGGAAATTCCCTACTGCCCTCCCCCAAATCAGTCTCATGGCAAATGAGTACTTTTTGTCAATAGAGTAAAAGATGATGGAGAAAAGTGAGAGGGTGAAAAGGTCATAAAGAAATAGGATTACCTCTAAAAAAAAGTGATAGATCCATACTTTAGGATTCTAAATGGAAAGAGTAAGGTGCAAAGACTACCTTACATTTGTAGGATGCTATCCCTTATATATAGGGCAGTGAACACTGGAGGGTTGTGCTGCCATTCAGCATGACTTAGATAGGCTGGAGAGTTGGGCAGGGAGAAATTTAATGTGATTCAATAAGGCCAAGTGTCAAGTCTTGCACCTGGGAAAGACCAACCCCATGGATCAGTATAGGTTGGGGACTGACCTGTTGGAGAGCAGTGAAGGGGACAAGGGACTTGGGGGTCCTGGTGGATGGAAGAATGACCATGAGCCAGCAGTGTGCTCTTGTGACCAGGAGGGCCAATGGGATTCTGGGGTGTATTAGAAGGGGTGTGGTTAGTATGTCAAGATGGGTTCTTCTACCGCTTTACTCTACCCTGGTGAGGCTGCATCTGGAATATTGTGTTCAGTTCTAGGCCCCTCAGTTTAAGAAGGATAGGGAACTGATGGAAAGAGTCCAGCGCAGAGCCACAGAGATGATGAAGGGGCTGGAACATCTTCCTGATGAGGAAAGGCTGAGGGAGCTGGGTGTCTTTAGCTTGGAGAAGAGGTGACCTCTTTTATGCTTTTAAATATGTGAAGGGTGTGTGTCAGGAGGATGTGGTCAGGCTCTTCTCATTGAAGCCCAGTGACAGGACAAGGGGCAATGGTTGTAAACTGAAGCACAGGAGATTCCATGTGACTACAAGACAAAATTTTTTCCCAGTTGAGGCACCAGAGCACTGGAAGAGACTGCCCAGAGAGGTTGTGGAGTCTCATTCTATGGACATATTCAAAACTCGTCTAGACGCGCTTCTGTGTGACCTGGTCTAGGGGATCCTGCTGTGGCAGGGTGGTTGGACTAGATGATCTTTCGAGGTCCCTTCCAACTCCTAATATTCTGTGATTCTCTGATTCTGTGAAAAGACATTACATGTTTTTTAATTTGAAACTTGCAATTGTCATCAAAAAGAGAACCTGGGGAGATGGTATTTTAGTTTAGTTGACTTTTGGCTTTAATACACTGGAATCTTCACACTCCTTTTATGTGTTTTTTTTTATCATCTCCGGACCTCACATGACACCTCCTTCAGGTGCCTTCTTGTGTTCTCTTGTTGCCATAGAGTGACCTTTGTTTTTCATTTTATCTGTCTCTCAGCTGAGAGGCCACTGCTTTGCTCCCAATCCTCAAAGCTTCTGAGTTCTGAGTGCACTGGCATCAAATTCAGCAAATGGAACTTCCTGTGCCCTTAAAATAAAATGCAGACTAGAAGTAAATGGTGAAACATTTGCCACTTGTGTCATGGGGTAAGAGTAATCGAAGTCAAATGAAAGATATATGTATGTACAAAACATATATATGTGTTTCTGGTTTTTTTACTGTCTTATGTTATTCCCTTCATTTTTGCCTGTCTAATAATACAGCAGTGTGTTAGTTTAAAGCTAATTTAGGAAACTATGTAGCATCAGGGACTCATAACTTTTTATATTTCTGGAAGCTTGCAGGGGCACTCAAAGTGTTCCCACAATAAGGTGGACAAAGTGTTTGCTGGTGAGACATCACGTGGCAGCTTTGAGATGCCTGTCACTCATCATGCCAGTTTTCTATTTTTTCCTGACCATTCTCTATGTATCTTGGGAAAGTCATTGTACCTTAGAAAACTGTGTGAGGGTAGAATAAGATTATTTGTTCTAGTAAAAGGAAACATGATGTTTTGGCCACCTTCCTCACTCAAAATACCAAAGAAGATCCACACAGCTCTCCACAGTCAATCATCCTCATCAATCAGACAAATGCTGCTCTGCTTTGCACTCATTGAAACCAGGATGTGTTTGCATTTCTCATTTATTTGTTAGCTTCCATTTGGAAAACATTCTTGTACAATCAATGCAAAGCAGTAGATACAGGTAAATATTTGCAGATGCTATACCTAGTAAGATTATTCAGGTAGCTGTTGAAGTAGGTGTGACAAGGATAGGAATCCACTGTTGCAGAAAACATATGCAAGTATATGAATGTACACACCCTCCTCACACATTCACACACTCTTTTTCTTTTCTGCTCCACAGAAAGCCCGTGCCTGTAGGGGCATACATGGACACAATGCATGTGCAATGAAAGAATGACGCTGAAGCTAAAGTTTAACTTCCACATAAGAATAAAACTAACGATACTGTTTAAATACTGTAAAACATACAGAGTTGCATTGCCAAGTTGTGCAAGGTCACATTGCAATGTGTCAGCTGTAGAGATTTCTAAGGAGCCTGGTTTTTTGAGTAATAGCAGTTGGAGAAAGGCACTTATCTGAAGAATGAGACTGTTATAGGTTTCTGTAAATTAAACCTTAGCCAAAGAACAGTTCCTTAATATCCTTTTCCACTTCACCACTTTGACTATAGCACCACAGCTCACACGCTGGGCTAAATCCTACTCAGCTTGCATGAGTTGTCTGCTCAAATCAATGCTGGCATTATTGGCACTGTGTAAATGCAGAAGACATGTTGAGTGACTCTGTATATAGGAGCAGGAAGGTTTGCTCTTTTCTGCACGCTAATATTAGTAGTGGTGTGCTTGGGCACATGAGTCCCATGCAAGAGAACAGCCAATTTTTGGTATGGTTCCTACAAATTGCAAATTTTTCTGCTGGACGGGCTCAAGCCATGCAGGGTTATTGTCAAACTGAGCTGGTGGGAGGTGATGTAAAAGTGATGGATTAAGGCATAGAAAGCAGTGTGTCCACAGCTACCACCTTTCAGGGTTGTATTACCTCTCCTACAGTCTCAGGTGATGCACATCATTAATGGGTGCCCTTGTGGTTTGCAGTCACCTAGGGGTGATCACTGAAAACTCTTCAGCATGCTTCTGAGATGGATCGAAGTATTTTTCTCTTGAACTTTCCCTCATAATTATCAGGACCGGGGAAACACTGCTCCTGTCCAGCACAACTTCTTGCCACAGGTGTGCATGAAACTGGCGCAGCTTCCTCAACTTTGGGGAGTAATGGGGCATGTTAAATGCAGCCCCTTTGGGAAGCCCCCTCCTGTACAGAGCTACCCCAAGAAGAGGTAAGCAGCTGCTGGGAGGTAGTGCAGCAGGGCTGACCCGCGCTCCTGCAGCCAGGAGGTTGCATTGAGAGCAAGGAGCCAGCTGCTCCCCAGCATGGCACCTAATGCCTGTGCTGTCACATATGAAGCTGCCTTTAGTGACTGCCCATCTGATCTGTCTATAGGTCAGCAAACAACATGGGCATCCATAAAAAGCTTTTACAGATTCTATTAAATACTGTTATTCACAGGAAGCCTTAGAAAAATCTAATGTTACACTCACTTCCAAGATATAATAGATGTAAAGTCTTTTTTTTTTTTAAATCATTTTAATGTGATCATTTGTTGGGCCTTAGGGTAAAATTACATTTCACAGCTCCCTTGTTCCCATGCGATGGTAAAAAAGAGATTGATGTCTGAAATTTCAACTGTATTTGTCTTACAAATTTGTCCGACTCCCTGGAGAATAATTGTCTCATATCATTTGAAGGCTGGTAATTCCTTTGGAATGACCTCTGTGTTATAATTACAGAAAAAGTACTAGCATGTAGCGAGGCAAAGTGAAAGTTAATGTTCTTGGTTTCTAGCTTTGTTATTTTTATTAAACTGTCCCCCTTTAAAAGAAATACCTGGAGATATGGACTCTTACTCAAGAAGGCTTTTTGCAGATAACACAAAATGTCTTTTTCCTGCAAAACACTTACATGCATTAACAATTATCTAAAGGTTGCAATGTATTCTTAAAGTCATTGTGCATTTCTGGAATATATTAGCAGAACTGGAGACTTTAACATGTCATTTGCCTCAGGTTTATTTATTTTATCCCACTTCAAATGTTTTTAAATTTTCTAAATATATATTCAGCCATGGCTTATGTCATTTTTCTATCATGATATGGGATTGAACTGAGAATAACCTAAATATACCTTCTCTTTAGGAGTGAAAATCCTGCAGAGCTGGGAAGAAATCTAGAGAAAATACTGAGCAGATCAAAAGGCACAGAAAATTAGATGTGCACTGCAGAAGTAACAAAAAAGACGATGTAATTTGTCTTACCACTTTGTCCTATTTGTGCTGGTCTCTGTGGACCACGGGAAAGTGCTTCCCAGCCCTCAGTCTAAGCAGTGCTGGTGCTAAGAGAGGGGTTGCAGAGAAAAAGCCCTTCCTGGAGCCACAGGAGCACTCTTGCTGCTGCACAAGCACAAGGACATAGAATTACTGTTACCATTATAACGATTTACATGCTCAAATTCTGTCTGCCTCAGCAAAGTAATAAATACTTCAAGATATTATACATTATAAGGTCCATTCTATTCTTGATTTACAAGGTAAATTACCTATACTAACCTCTGTTGTTAATGTTGATGGGAATTTATTTTATAAATCTGTGGCACACCCAAAAAAGGACATCAGGAGTTAATCTGGCGTGATTCTTCTCTCTTGAGATGCAACGAGCATCTTACTTCCTTCAACTATTGTTCTTACACACATTTTTTTTGAATGGTATTTGAAGGTAAAAATGCACTTCGGTGAGTCAGATGGGGCTGCATGCTTCATTTAAAAAATAAGCACTTTGCTTAATACATTTACTGCATTAGTTTTCAAATGGGAACATTTATCAATTGTTAAGATAACAGCTGAGATATTATTGGTAGATTTTTATCCTCTGCTCAGTGTGAAACTGTATCTTATAGTGGAAATTCATTATGTATTAGTAGATAGATTTCCATATGCATTATGGCCTTAGACCAGCCCACTTGCTACACCATGAGTGCTCTGAACATTTAACCTCTCAAGCATCAGACATGCCCACATTCTGTATTAAATAATACGTATCTGAACTGCTTAATAGTGGCTAAAAAAGGGAATGTTCCATCTGTTTTGCCTTTGTAGTTGCTTGAACGATGTCATAGTTTCACAGAATGGCCCAGGTAAGAATGGACATTAAAGATCATTTAGTTCCAACCTGCCACTCACTACAGCAGGCTGCTCAGGGCCACATCCAGCCCGGCCTTGAACACTCCCAGGTATGGGTCACCCACAACCTCTCTGAGCAACCTGTTCCTGTGCTTTCCCACCCTCTGAGTAAAGAATTTTTTCCTAAGATCTGATCTAAATCTTCCCTTCTTCAGTTTGAAGCTGTTCCCCCTTGTCCTATTGCTTTCTACCTGGATAAAGAGTCTTTCCCCCTCCCTTTTATAGGCCCTTTTTAGGTATTAGAAGACTGCTATAAGGTGTTCCCAAAGCCTTCTCTTCTCCAGGCTGAACAATCCCATCTCTGTCAGCCTGTCCTCATAAGGGATGTGCTCCAGCCCTCTTATCATCTTTATGGCCCTTCTCTGGACCTGTTCTAAAAGGTCCACATCTTATGGTGAGGATCCCAGAGGTGGATGGAGTACTCCAGGTGGGGCGTCAGAAGGGCAGAATAAAGGGGCAGAATCATCTCTTTTGACCTGCTGGTCGTGCCTCTCCTGATGCAGCCCAGGATACGGTTGGCTTTCTGGGCTGCAAGTGCACATTGCTGGCTCATATCCAGCTTTTCCATCATGACCCCCAAGTCCTTCCCCAGGGATGCTCTCAAAGATTTCATGTCCTAGACTGTAGTCATGTCTAGGATTGCCCTAACTCAAGTGCAAGGACCTTACACTTGGACTTGTTGAACCTCACATGGTTCCCATGGGCCCACTTTTCAAGTTTGTCCATGTCTCTCTGGATGGCATCTTGTCCTTCTGATATATCAACAGCAGTTTCATGTCAGCTGCAAACTTGCTGAGGGTGCCCTCAATCCAACAGTCTATGTCATTAACAAAGATATTGAAGAGCACCAGCCCCAAGACAGGGCCCTGAGGAACACTACACATCACTGGTCTCCACCTAGATATAGAGCCATTGACCACAACACTCTGTCCACATCCATTCCACCAGTTTCTTATCTATCTAGCGGTCCATCCTTCAAAAAGATGTCTCTCCGATTTAGAGACAAGGATGTCATTTGGAACCGTGTCAAAGGCCTTACAAAATTCTAGATAGACGACATCAGTTGGTCTTCCCTCGTCAACTGTTGCAGTCACTCCATGTCCTTGTCAAGTATCCTTGAACAATGTCTTCCTTTGTCCAATGAGCAAAAATTCAGAATTGAGACTTCCGAAACTGACTGATGAATCTTTAGTGTTAGCCCACATGACCCTATGCTTGTAGGCAACAAGGAAGTCTTGATCCAGTTTTCATCAGCTGAGTTCATCTCCATTTTTGTTGTTACATTTTCTTATGATTCTAGAGAGTTATGCCTGGTTTCCAGGCTAGTAATAGCAATATATAATTTTACATTTTTTGGCTGACTTAAGGCATATATGGTTTTTGTTAACTTAGGACTGGAGGGGTTCATATTTGTGTCATAAATGGCCTAGAACATTCACAAATCTATAGGCACAGAGTCACTAAAAATAAAGCTTCCCAAAGCTTTAATGACTTGATATATTTGTAAAGCAGTCTTGCATGGAGGCAGTCTGGTGACAGAATTAGAGGAAAATGAGAAACTTTGTTGAAGCATAATGAGAATTAATGTTTTGGCCATTGCACTTGATGGATATGTTGGAAAAATAGTTAAAGTGCTTGCTGTGTTAATGTCAGCTGACATAACAATTGTTTCCAGAGAACTAGACTTCTGAATCCTCCTATAAAGCACTGGGGAACTTGAACAACACAAAAGAATGTAAGTTTTGGAGGGAATGGGGGCAGGGGAAAGAAAGAAAAACATTATATAAGTTTAGCTACTTCCAGCTCATTTTTCCCCACTGAAATAATGAACATAAGGGTGTTTCAGCAGCAACCCAAGCCAAATTTGGAGAGCTTCAAAACCGCTGTCTTGAATGTCCCATGCACTTATCAAGTCACACCAAAAGAGTCTTTAATCCATGCCTATAGTGCTACATTGAAATGAAAACTGATTTATAGGGTGAAAGGTAATAAAGACCTTGGAAAAAAAATGCATCCCTTCACTAGCAGAAGACTGCTCCTTTCAATGAGCTCAGAGGAGCCAAAAACAGTGTGAAGAAGCTGGTGGTGTATGTGCGCATCAGGGAGGCAGAAAAACTCTCTTCTGCAGCACAAGACTGCCACTGCCTTGCTTAGTGGAGATCGGCAAGGCAAACAGTATCCCTCAGTGATTACAGCCTCAGGGCCAAGCGCCTGATTATCCTCAGATTTTCAGTCCTTATCCATGTTGGAATGTGCTTCAACACTCTGGCACCAGCCATGTCCCAGAGCCTCTGAGGGCTCCCAGAAACCTCACACCCTTTGTAAACTCCTTTCTGTCAGGAAATGTGCCTTTTTTTTTATTAAGTACATCATATAGTTCAAGATGCTACAGAACAACTTTATTTGGTCTGGATCGACCGGTGTTTGAGCTGGCAACAGCCCACTGAGGTCCTCTGCATGCACTCATTAACCTCCCTGTATAAAAAAATGGGCAGAATATGCATAACATTGCCAGTTTTTCACAAGCATAAAGGCCAGAAGAACCCAGAAACCATCAAAAAGAAAGACGTTTACAGCACTAGGGTAAATTGGAAGACCCATCTAACTGTGCCAACACCCAAAAGCAATAACTTTTCATTGTGAGGAAAGATGCATTTGTTTTCACATCATGTGTGCGCAAAAACATCTTAATGGTTTCCCATGGACTGGGGACTTATTAGTGGAAAATACAGGAAAATATATCATCTCTATCTTCTCTTCCCCCCTACACATTTTGCTGAAGCCACATAGGAGCCTCTGTGTCATTTCTTTGGAACCGTTTACGTATCATGGCAGTGGGGGGATCTAAAACAGACACTTTGTGCAAAGAGGAGTTTTGTAGCTCTTGCATCAACTCCAGCATTTAGCTTTTCTGATCCAGCACAGCTGAGAAGAGGGTTTTGATGGGATGATCGTTGGTTTCCACCCACTACTTGGGCTGTGATATGTGACATTGTTCTTTCAGTTTATTGCAGTGGCCCTCAGAGGCAGCTGTGAATCACCATGAAGCAGAAAATGTCTTTCCTGCATGCTTTTTGAAAGGCCTGGCCAGTGAGGGCTAATCTTTCATTGCAGACCTAAATTTAGGCTTTAAAGTTTTCCTCATCATCAGACATGAGAATCCTGTAGGCTGCTATACTCCCAGAGTACATACTGCTTGCATGTGACTTTGTTCCATTAGTTTTAAAGTAGCCAGTTTCATTCTCAAAATTGTTTAAACAGCTATAGTCTATATTTCACAAGATAATGGCTCTGATTAGCCCCAAATGCGTATATATAATCCTTTGATCATGGAAAGTGTTAGCCACTTCTGAGCCCCACAGGTTAACCTGCCCTGTCTCTAACATATCCATCTTTCTTCACAGAGGAAATCTGAGGAAAACATGAGTCTGTCTCCTTTCATGGGAAGCAGACTTCTGGAAGACCAATTTTTATAGCAGCCTTGCAGCAATTCTGCTTACCAAGAGTGGAAGACCTTTTCCTGTTTCGCAAAGCATCACGCTGAACATCATGCTGGCTGCATCTTTTCCTAAGCTGTTTGGTCAGTAAAGGTTGAACCAGCAAGGCACAGCTATGCTAGTACCCTCTGATCCCTCTTTCAGAGGAGTGGCAGTGTCTGTGACATAGTTAAGACTCTGAAGCTGTGAGTTCCCCAGGCTGCCCTAGGACACTCTCCTGAGAGAGAAGTTCAGGAACAATTTAGAAATTACAAACCAGCTCATAGAGCTATCATAAAGCTTTCATCAGTTAATAAAACAAGCTTTGCTTTTCATAAAAAATTACTTTAACTTTTTTGTCTTATAAAAAGAATATTGATGCTGGAACCTTGAAAACTTTGTCTGAACTTTTATTCTCTCTGCTTCTCCTTTAATTTCCTGTTTTTCTTTTCTTTGTATGTGGTGAACACTTTCATGATAGCTTTAATGCTTTTTGATCCACTTTTGGGTGAGGTGCCTCAAATAACACCACCATGTTGCCTATCTCTGATTTCCACCACGAGGCCACCAAGCAGCCGTATGTCAATCACAGAACGTTAGGAGTTGGAAGGGACTCGAAAGATCACCTAGTCCAATCCCCCTGCCACAGCAGGATTCCCTACACCAGGTCACACAGAAGCACATCCAGACGGGTTTTGAATATGTCCATAGAATGAGACTCCACAACCTCTCTGGGCAGTCTCTTCCAGTGCTCTGGTGCCTCAACTGGGAAAAAATTTTGTCTTGTAGTCACATGGAACTTCTTAAGCTTCAGCTTACAACCATTGCCCCTTGTCCTATCACTGGGCTTCAATGAGAAGAGCCTGACCACATCCTCCTGACACACACCCTTCACATATTTAAAAGCATAAAAGAGGTCACCCCTTAGTCTCCTCTTCTCCNCCCTTAGTCTCCTCTTCTCCAAGCTAAAGACACCCAGCTCCCTCAGCCTTTCCTCATCAGGAAGATGTTCCAGCCCCTTCATCATCTCTGTGGCTCTGCGCTGGACTCTTTCCATCAGTTCCCTATCCTTCTTAAATAGAGGGGCCTAGAACTGGACACAAGACTCCAAATGCAGCCTCACCAGGGTAGAGTGAAGGGGTAGAAGAACCCGTCTTGACATACTAACCACACCCCTTCTAATACACCCC
>VWZX01001364.1:163789-183519 GCA_013399015.1 Galbula dea | reverse complement strand
ACTAGATGATCTTTTGAGGTCCATTCCAACTCCTAATGTGATTCTGTGATTCTGTGACTCCTTTTAATAGACCTCCAGGAGGGTTTTTTTGTTGCTGGGGCTTTCCAATCCAAAACTCTCTGTAGCAAGAAGGATACACTTGAAGCACTTCAGAATTCAGAGCCAAGGCCTCTGAGATGAGCACGGGCGTGAAAGAGGCCAAGGGCTGACACTGGGCAAGCATTCTGTACACTTGGGGGGAAGGGCTTTCTCCAAGACCTCCAAGAGGTCTTTTTCCTTACAGAGGTTTCCTATGGACCACAGTGAATGCCAAGGACCATGAGAACAGCACTTCAGCATCCCAGTAAGGGAATGGGGGCTTAGATTGAACATTTGAGAGGGACCAGATGCGGATGTCAGGCACATCAGAAACAGTGAAAGCTGCTGGTGCAGGATGGACTGAGAAGCTCTGTGGGAGGCACACAAGATAGCAGCTGAAGATGCCCTGTTGTAGAGCTGCTCTTCAAAACCTAGTGGTTTTACAGGGAAGGTAGAGGTGCTGTTCCATCAACCTGCCAGGCAGCCCAGTGCAGGGATAACATGTAAACCTCATGGAATGGTGGGAGCAAATTCCTCCTACTGCAGCTTTGTCTTTAGTGGCTGTGAGGAAGCTGGGCCAGCAAATACAGGGACAGAACAGAGTAGAAAGCATATTGGCAGTGTGCAGCTGTGGTACATAGCTCTCAGTACCTTTCTTTGCAATAACATCTAGCACCTAACTCAGTTGCTGCTGAGACTGGCCTCTTCGTACAGCTGGACTGCAGGCAGTCCATGGAACATGTGGCCAGGGACTCAAGCTAGTCCCAGCATGCCTCATGCAGGGGAAGCCTGGCAAAGTGCTTCTCCCCCAGATCCTGCACTGCTACTGGTCCAACACCTAGTGGTGGCCCAACACCTAGTGATGGCCCCACACCTAGCAGTGGCCCCACACCTAGCAGTGGCAGCACCCTCACTACTGGTTCCCAAAGAGCAGGCAAAGCACAGGCATAGCTAACAAATCTTTATTTGGCTTCAGAAGCAGGCAGCCAGATGCTAACAAAGTGGAAGTGCTGTGCTTCATTCAGGCTCCATCTACTGACAGCAGCTCACATCTATTTCACTCAGGATGATCAGGGTTTTATTGGGGTTTGGCTGCTTTCCAGATTTTTTAATTATTGTTATGATTAGCTGATCTCAAGAGCTTTTCCTAAGCAAATTCAAAACTTCCCTGTTTACTTTCAAGGCTATATACATGCAAAGCTGTCTCCTTGGCTGTTCCATTCCCTTCATCTTCAGTCAAAACCATCTGTATCATCCTTCATGTCTGCAGCCAGCTGCTTAGAGAAGGGACAGAGGTACTGGCTGGTGACTGCAGCAGCTTCCCTGGCATCAGTGTCCGAGTAGCTGTTGGAAAGGAAAAGATGAGTGATAGTTTCTTATCCCTGGGGGCATGGGCTGCAGGAAGTGTAACCAGGCTGCCTTGTAAAGTTCTAAGATGACACCAAGGAGCAGGTGTTTGATGGAGGGACTCAGGTCATGGCTGCTTGCAGCCAGGCACCCCACAAATGCACAATGGTGTCATCATCCCCATTTATTCTGGGCAATGTGGACAAAGGTGCTAAGGGCCAGCTTATTCCTCCTAATTTGAGTGCTTTAACAGTGAGGTGCCTAGTTGACAGTGGTTGGTCAGTAGGAAGAGACAATGGCCAGATGCTGGAACAGCCCATCCTGAGGTGTGTGTTTCAACCAATAACTGAATCAAGACAGAGCAGCAAAGGCTTCCTATGGTAACTGCTAGCTCAGCTCTGCAAATGGGATGGAGAATTGTTTCAGTCCAGGATGACTACTCTAGGATTAGAAAAAGATACAATTTCATTTCCCTGGCTTTTCTTATTGTTAATCACTGGCTTTTGTGTGGCACTTAGCAGTAAAACTCAATGCCACCTTTGCTTTAGGTAAGGCAAACCTGGGTGCTGGGTGGGCTTGGCATGTAGAAATGGAGATTACTGTGACTGCAGGCATGGAAATCAATTGAGAGTGCACAGAGCCACAAACACCTCCCAGGTAGACTAAAGCATTTGCTTTCCTTGCTCTTCAAAGCAGCCCAGGAGTGTGCTTGCTGGCAGAGAGGTACAGCAGGGAGGGAGGGAGGGCTGCAGCTCAGCAGTGGCAAACCCTGAGACAAGGGGATGGGGGATGGGGCACAAGGGATTTTAGAGTGTGGACAATTTAATAAACCTTTCTCCTTTTTGAGGGTACCAGCTGAACCCTTCTCATCTGCTGCATCACCTCAGACTTCTGCACTTGGGGCAATTATTGGGCATTTAGAAGTTACTAGAAGTCCTGTTTTGGCTTCAGTACTTTGGTGACCAGGGCCATGGAGGTGACAAATCTGTCCCACCCACCTGGTGTTTAGAAAGCTCTGGTACAACCACATAAAGCAAAGTTCCTGGTGGCTGTTTTCTTCTTCTCTCCCCTGCACATCTGTGTTGACTGGGCTTGCAGAGCTGCTTTAGGTAAAGAAAAT
Organism: Galbula dea; assembly: GCA_013399015.1. NCBI lineage: Eukaryota > Metazoa > Chordata > Aves > Piciformes > Galbulidae > Galbula > Galbula dea. The sequence goes on along the minus strand of VWZX01001364.1, from coordinate 180,974 downwards.
GAATAAGAATTTAAAAAACCCCAAGCCAAATGGAGTAATCACCACAGCTGCAGAGCAACATTGCTGTCTGGAAGATAGGGTCACCACCCCCAAGCACCTAGCCCCATGGTCAGTTAACCTGCTGACTGTCACCATGGCTGTGCAGGAAGAAAAAGAAGTATCCTCTTCAAATCAAGCTCAGATGCTTTCAGGCTGGCAAAGGGACAGGTTTCAATATGCACTTGCACTCTGCCTCATTACCCAGCACCAGCATGTCCTCCCACCCATGGATGGATACCTTTTTCCAGCATTTGGCAATTAAAAACCTACTGAACCTGCCAGGATGTAGTGCATGGAACCTGCCAGGATTTAGTGCATGTTAGAGGTGCATGCCCTAGGGAAGAAAAATAAAAATCAAAGGCCCCTGAGCAGATAGGAAGGAGTCAGTGTGCTGTCTCTCTGCCTTGAAGAAAAGGCCAAGCTTAAAGGAAAGCTCTGTAGGTGATATTTTCCCAGTAGCAAAGGCAGCGGCAGTTTTGGGTTCTGTCACAGTGTGACACATAACAGATGACTCCACCACTTCCCTGGGCAGCCTGTTGCAATGCTTGATAACCCTCCTAGTGAAGAAAATCTTCCCAATATCTAATCTGAACTCTCCTGGCACAAGCTGAAGCAAGATGTCAAGTTTTCTGAACTATGGAGTAAGCTTGATATGCATATGCAGTAGAAAATGTTGGTTTATGCTTAGAAATGGCCTCAGTGAGGGGGTCTGTGTCCTGCTCTGCTTGCTGTGGCAGGCAGGGCAGGCTGCTGGCACCTCTCTGTTATCATACAGAGCTCCAGGAGTAGCCTAGTGAGAGGAGACCAAACCCTGCTTGCCCTTGTCTCGAGTTTTCCAACCCTCTGGTCATGCCTCTCCCTTTCCTTGGAGCTGAGACCTGCCTCCCTGCAGGCTGCATGGCCCAGGCTGCCCTCCCCTTCCCCAGGAGGCTGAGCTCTCACCTGCGCTTGTGGCCTATGAGATTTTGGATGAATTTCTGCACCTGAGCATTTCCTCTCATCTTGCTGTATTCACTGGTGAAGAGTCCATCAGAGTGCCTCTGGGACCTGGGTCAGGGAAAATCCACTACAGCAGCAGCTCCTCCCAGCCATGTGATGTGGGACTTACCCCAAGGCAGAGGAATCTCTCTCTCTTCCCCACCATCAAGGAGCCTTGCATCCCCTTCTCCCTCCTTTCATCTCAGGCATCTTCTGGGTGAGGCCAGTGCTCAGGCTGGCTCTGGAGCTGGAGACAGCTCAGCCCCATGGGCATCCCCCTCCCATGGAGACCCCCATGCCCCAGCAGGCTGCTTTGGGATGGTCCTTACCTCTCCTTGAAGCCCACCAGGTTTTTGACTAGCTGCCTCACGTAGGCATTGCCATTCATCTTGCTAAGCTCACTGTGGAAGAGCCCATCAGCATGTCTCTCAGTCCTGGGGCTTAGAAGAGAAAGAGGTGAGAAGACATGATGTTAGAACAAGAGAAGAACAGGCATTTAAGAGTGCTCCCTCAAGGGAGGAGGGTCCCAAACAAGGATGGGCAGGAATGTGTGCCAACATCTTGGTTATGTCTTCATGGAACTAGGCTATCTGGAACAGAGGCTTCCACCTCTGGGTAAGTACCTAGCAGGAAAACAGACTCAAAAGTGTCTTTTCTGGCTGAAGTTTGATCTGTTTGGGGTTCTGATTTTTTTTTCCCTGAATTAAGTCAAATCAATGTTTCCACTCTTAAGCAAGAGAAGAAATATGTCCAACATTGACACTCATTTAACTCAATCAATTTAGGGAAGGAAGACAAAAAAAAAAAAAGAGTAAAATCCATCAGCCAGGCAGCTGCAAGTTCTGGAAGGATAAGAAAAGGGTGACTTGAGAGCCAGCAGGCTCCTTGAACAAAAAGCCATGGAGAAGGGAAAGGAAGCAGAGGCACAAGAATTCTTACCTCTGCCTGGAGGGAAGAGATGCTGAGAAGTGTGATAGGACAATCACAGGAATGATAAACCTCCACAGAGCAGGCATCAAGGCAGGCATGTTCTCTCCTGAATTAAAGCACAAGGTTGTTTGAAGCAGCAGAACAGAAAAGCTTTGGTCTTTGCCTGGTGCAGTTCAGGTGTCACTCAGAAGACATGGCCACTACAGAACACCACTGGACCAGGAACTCCTGCCAGCAAAGGGAGCTTGTCTTTCAAACACAAGAGGTGAACAAGTCAAACCATTTGTGTTGCCAGTTAGCTGGAAGCTGTTTGTAGCTCTTACCCCACCAGAGGTCTGAGGCTGGCTGTGAGAGGTGATGTTTGTGCTGGAGTTTTGCTGTGTGTCAGTGTAATAGCCCCTGAGTACACAGGGAGATATCCATGTGAGTTAATCCCTCAGCAGCACAACACCATGGCATAAACTCCATTCTGCTACAGGCTTCTAAGAGCTGAGCCTTCAGGAGGAGGATTTAAAGCACTCATGAACACATCCCACACAGAGCTGTTAGTGTACCTACAGGAAGCCCAGGAGAAATCTCTCTGGGTGTTTTTCAGACAAAAAAAAAAAAAGCCATGTACCAAATAAAACACATCCAGACACAGGCAAAGGGAAAGGCTCCTGTGTCTGCTGCTAGCTGCCTATCCTTTCATCTTTCAAGGGAGAAAAAAGAAATGACACACATTTTCAGCAGCAGCAGAGCCTCCTATTTGCTTCTCTTAGCAAACCAGAAAGGAGAAAAGCTGATTTTGCTTACCACAAGCCATTGCACGTTTCCCCCCTTCTATATCCAGGCTCTTTTTTGCAGCCCTGTGCCTGCAGAGATGTGTTTGGGCCCTGGTGAGAGGTGCTCACCTTTCCCCAAGGATGACACAGGAGCCATAACTGTCATTTCTATTCTCTCTGCCACCCTCCTACAAAGAAGCAAACCTTGAAGCCTTAATGACTGCCCTGGAAACTCTCAGACAGTGCTTGCTAGCCCCAAATCAAAGTCTTCCCACTTTGGTTTTTATTTTAGTTTGAAACCAGATGGAACAAAGAGCACTAAAGGACTGCCAGGGTTTCCTCAACACTTTCTAGCTGCCCTCCTGGGGCTCTTTGCTGCTCTAGAGAGATAGTGCAAGGGGAGAAGAGGCAAGAGGAGGAAGGACAGGAGTGGGGATTTGTACTACAATTTATTCACTGTAAGCACAGCACAAATATTTAAAGGGGGTTGCAGAGCACAGAGGTTTTGCATGACTGAGGAGATATAATCTTCTGCTCACACACACACACTTCTGATGCTATAGTGTGGTGTTTCCCTGCCTGGTTTTGCTTTGAAGGGCATGGAGTAAATAAAACAAGAAGGACATTTCAAAGAGAAGCTTCTTATTGGAGTCCAAACAAAACAAACTCCAGAGAAGTGCTTCCCAGTACTGTGAAAGAGCCAACAACAGCCACCAGAACCAGAGCACATCACCCTTCAGGGAAGGGAAACCTGGATCCTGACCTTCAGGCTGCACCATACCTGCCACAGAACACCCTGGCCCCTGGCTAGCATCTCACCCCAGCATTTTGGTCTTCCTTGTGCCAACCCCAGGCTGGCATTTGTCTTGAAACACTATATTTAAGACCCCATTTTAAGGCCCAAGCCTAGCTCCAGAGTTTCCCCCTTCTCCATAACCTTTCTGGCTGCTAATCCAGTGGATCAGCTTGGCTTTTCCCTTTCTGGGCATAATTTTGTCTTCCCTGTGCAGATCATAGTTGCTTGCTGAAGTTGCTAGGACAGCAATAGCTGTTGGAGAACTTCTCCTGTGTATCCATGTGTGTATTGCACTGATGCTTTCAATCAGTCACACTCCAGGGAGGAGTGTTCTCACAGGAGAGAAGTTCAACCTTCTTAAGAAACTGCTGAGCTTTGGATTGCCCTCTCCACTGATGCTGGCTTTCAATAAATGCAAGCTCCTGAGCTAGCTGGAACCTTTAGCTGAGAGAAGTGCTCACCAAGCCAGGTCAGGACCTGGGAGCATGGCAGAGCTTTCCAGCAGACATGACCTGCTGATGGAATGCCAGGTTCCACCCAAAAGCTTTACTGAATCAAGGCTCCCATCACTACCACTAGAAGACCTTCCAAAAAGGCTGGAAGACACATAGCCTTCTGGCTCCTGTCCATCTGTTGTGCTCTACCTAAAACTACAGACCAGGTGTTTCTGGAAGCCCTCTGGTCCAGCTGCTGTTTGGGCTTCATTCTTCCCTCTGGTTGCTCCAGAGGAGGAAAACCCCACAGATTATCAGCATTGCTCTTCAGGAGATGGATGACCTCATGGCAATGGCTCAGCAAAGAACCATGGAGGCCTAAATTCCACCACCCAAAAACTGAAAGAGGGGAGAAGGCAGCCCACCCAGGGCAGCACAGCAGTACTCACCAAACCGTGGCCACCTCAGGCTCTCAGCTGTCTCACAGCTACCATGAACCACTGGCCCACTCCTCTCCATGGCCCCCTATAAATCTGCAGCCCTTATCAGAAGCAATTATTTGGGTAAATAGATGAATATGAGTAATCATGATTAACAGCAAATAATGCATCCAGGCTGGAATGTCCTTTTAATTACCCTCGAGCCCTGATCAGGTTTTCCACAGCAGTTTGATGAACTGGATTTCTGCTGATGGGAAATAATTCCTGCTCCTGTCTCTAATGACAGCAATTTGTTGGGCAAACATCCCTGTCCTAATTGATTCATTATCATTGTCATCATTATCTCTCCTCCTGGCTTTAATTACCTCTTGATAGGAGCTTAATCTTCTGTTCTTTTTACAATCCTGCCTTGGGTTTTGTTTGCAGCTCTCAGGAGCTGCTGGTGAGTGGATGTGTGTACCTGTGGCCTGCCTCAACAGCCTGTCACCACTCCAGGGCCAACACTGTCTGCTCACTAGGACAACAGATGACTTCTCCATGAGGGGACAATACTTTTCAAGTGGTGGTTTCACAGCCATGGCTGGGAAAGGTCTGCTGAGAACAGGCTGCATGACTTCAAAGAAAGGAGCACCCTTATTCATGCACAAAACCCCACCCTGAATATATTCCCTGCCTTTGTGAGGGCTTGGAGCTGGTTGGTCTCAACTGCTGCTGTTGAAGGTGACATGGAAACACAGGAAGAAAATAGGATTACACCTTTTCTTTCCTTCTTTATGTTCTATAAAGTAGCTTGGAAGGATTAATCATTATAAATAAATCTTCTTATCTTCCAACTGGAGAAATAGGAGCTACATTACACTTTTTCATGTCTACTTAGCTCTTTTCCTTTGGAAAAGCAGAGGATGTCCCCATCACTAGAGGGCTAGGAGGGACCTGATTTTCCCCATCACCATTCCCTTGGAAGAACAGCCCACATACTGATGAACAGCAAGCCTCAGCACCACTGCATGTGACTTCAGGCAGACCCCTGCAAAAGGGGGAGGAGAAACAGCAGGAACATTCCAGGTCCAGTTCAGGAGGAGCAAGAGATGCTTTCCTCAGCTGTTAGTGCTGCCCTTCCTCCTGCAGCCCTCCCACCACTGCTCTGATCCAACTTGCTCTTGTCCTAGGGCCTCACTCAAAGCATTTCCTCTCCATACAAGCAGGTGTGGGTGTGTTGTGAGTCACATCCTTCTCCCATGGCAGCTGCAGCTCTTCTGAGCACCCAGCCCTGCCTTGGGGGCCCCCAGTGACATTGGTGATGCCTGCAACTCTTGTGGGTTTGTTCCTTGCATTTAAAACTTCCTATTTTCTGTATTCATGCTATCTCTGCCTTGGTGGTGGTTGGCTTCAGCTTGGGCTCCTGGGGTTGCCAGACATCTGCAACTGAGAAAGGCTGTGTAAGAATGAGGCAAGGAGGGAAACAACAACATATAGGCAGCTAAAAGTGGCTGATATGGTTTCACAGAATCACACAGAGTTATTAAGGTTGAAGAGACCTCTAAGATCATCAAGTCCAAGCAATTTCATTTGCAAACAACCTCAATGGGTTTGAAATGACCCCAAGCTCTGGGGGAATCTCAGTTTGCTGAGAGACTGTAGAAGGGTCTGGGTAAGAGGCACACAAAAGAGGTTGCAATGACCGAGTTGTCCCATGATGGCAGCAGAGGGCGAGTAACAGGAGAGTAAAAGCTTCTGGAGACTGCAACGTGAATTAAGTAACCTGATTTGCCTACTTTACAACTAAAAAAAAGTGGGATTTGCCTTTCAGCAGCAGTGACAGAGAGTGGAAAAGGTGATGGGGTAGAGAAACGTGTCCATGTCCAGCACTGCTACAAGATAAAGCAGGTGAGAACCATGGTCTTGAGCTTAAATGCAGCTCCTGAGACCCAGTGAGGAAACTCAGTGCCATACAAGGAAACTCAAAAGCTTTGACAGATGAAATTCCAGCCTTCTGGGCTGGATCCTGAAAGGATTCAGATCCATTTTTGTGGCACCTTTATCAAATATCCCAAAGAGATAAAGCAGAACAACCCCTGACCCCTCTGGCACACAGGAGACATGCAGCCAGCAGGAAACAAACAAGTTCTAGGATACAAAATAAATACATAAGAATTAATTTTTTGTGGCAATTTTAATGTGGCTCTGTCAGGGCTTAGTCCTTCTCTAAGGGCTGTGGTTTCAAGCCACTCTCTGTTTGCTTTGCAACCAGGGACTCAAGATCTCTGAGGACAGGCTGAGAGAGTTGGGGTTGTTCAGCCTGGAGAAGAGAAGGCTCCAGGGAGCTCTTAGTGCAGCTTTGCAGTGCTTAAAGAGCCTAGAAGAAAGAGGGGGAAAAACTGGGAGGGGGGAGTAGGAGGGGTTGGACTAGATGACCTGCAGAGGTCCCTTCCAACCCAAAGCATTCTCTGCTTCTATGACTTTGCAAGCTGAAATTCATACCTGAGGAAACTGGAGCCCAACCCAAATCCCCAGTCCTGAAACAACATTTGCTTCTCCTTCAACCAGAACTAACATTAAATTCTCATCAGGAGACATTATGGCAGCAGCAGTGATAAACAATTCTGCTCAGCAATATCAGCTGATTGGAGCTTTGTGAGTGTGCACCTTGCTTCTCCCATTCTCCTTTTGTCTGATGTTCGAAATGGGAGTGGAGATTCCCCTTGCCTGCAGCCAGCAGGCACAAAGCATGATTAAATCATCCACTAATCACTGTGATCTAAACTCATCATCTCTGTGCAGCATCACTGCAGAGAAAAACTCTTACAGTCATTGACTCCAAGAGTGACAAAGGAAAAGGAAGCCAATGCCCTCATCTGATCCCTGCTCCTTGCACAGCTGCCAGAAGCCAGGGCTGAGCTGACCCTCGCTCTTACCTGTTCACACAACAAACAGGTTACACCAAGGAGCACTGAGGTTGTACTCAAAGAGGGCAGGGAGAGTCGGCCCCCAAAAAGGGGTCTGTGAGCATTGAGACCATCTCTGAGCAGGAGGTGACCTGCCCTGAGGACACTGCCAGGTGTACTGTGCAGTCGCTTGTGCTTAGGCTGGACGCCGACTGACAGGCACAACGTGGAGAGACCTGTGGTGAGCTGCATTAAGCCAATCCAGCCCCACAGGTACCAAGGCTATTCAGAGCAGCCACAGTTAGCTGGGGACGCCCTTGTGCACAGCAGGGAGCAATGGTTACACAAGACAGCAACCATCCTTGCCTCAACACCGAGCCTCTTGGGTCAAGGGGACCCAAGGGCTGGTGCACGCAAGCTGCCCCATCCCAAAGGCAGCAAAGCTGGGAGGGCACAGAGAAAGGTCTTGGGGAGTGTGTAATGCAGCATCTTGTAACTATATCAAATGTATTAGCCTGAAATGTGCCAGTCTCTAAGGAGAGCACACAAGCCTGGGCTTTTTCAGTGTTGGAGGAGAAGACACAAGGCACTGCATTTTGGAATGGGTTTTGTCATAAAGCTAGAAACCCTGGCTCCCCACTGCAGGGAGGATGCAGGCAGACTCCCCAGAATCAGCACACACTGCTCTGGGCTGAGGGAGGAGGCATTCATTCTGAGTTTTGAAGGGGAGAAACTCCCATTCACACTTCAAAGCTGTTGGTAGAGGAGATGAGAAAAGACCTGGCTGGAGGAGCAGTGTGGGTACACTCAGACTCCACCTCCAGACAGCCTTAAGAACAGGCCTGGTGTCCTGGTGTGGGTTAGAACAGAACTAATTCTGTTCAGTGATTCTACTTTTCAGCTGAAGCTCCTCTGAGAAACTGCACTTTCTGAGACTACCAACATGTTTTCACAAACACTGCCAGCTTCCAGCAGTGATAAGGCCTCATGTTTAGATTTACTACCAGGGATTGGTATGCAGAGCAAGGTCACTGCTAAATCTTGTGTCTCGTGTTGGGGGGTGCAGGGTAAAGGCTGCACCTTCAGGGAGGAGCAGACAGGACAGGTGACCCCAAACTGACCAACTAAAGTATTCCATCCCATATACCTCCATATACATATACATACATTCCATATACAAACTGGGGGGTCTGTTCCCCCTTGCTAGATTATTCCCTTCTTGATTCCTTCTTCTCCTGCACTTTGGTGGTTGGCATCTGAGGAGAACTCTGTCTGTTCTGCCCTTGATCCTGATCCCTAAGTTCCTGCATCCAGTCCCAGGATGCAGCCCCTGAGCCTGGCTCCCATCTGCTGCTGAGGCCTCCTGGCACAGTATCAGTGGTGACATAGTGACCATCAAGGGGGGGGTTTGGGTTGGGGGTTGGGTTCTGTACATATTTGTACATATTTCATTTATCATTATTATTAAAGTAGTTTTAGTTTCATTTCCCAATCCCCAGGTCTCTCTGCCTCTCTCATCCCCTTTCCCTTCCCATGGGGGTCAGGGGGAGAGGCTGTGACAGGGAGTCTCTCTTTGGGTTGGTGGTCAGCCCAGCCTCTACCCTCAACACCTGGTAAATGCTGGCCCAGTGTGATCTGGACATTGCTGCTCCCACCTTGGACCAGGAAAGCCCATGCAGGATTTGGGGTTGCTGTTTATCCAGGGCAATCCTTATAGCATAGCATCCTATCCACATTCAGCCTCTCTCTGGGGCTAAACTATAGCAGTTCCTCTGTCATCCAATGACCCCTGGCCAGAGAAGGAGCAGGAGGAAGAGAACCATGGGATGAAATGAGAACACATGTAACAAAACGGCCAAACTGATACCAAGATAAAGTTATAGTCAGCCCAGCAGAGGTGCAGCAGTGCTACTAAACAGGAAAGCTATCCTCAGGAGCAGAAGACCTGTGCAAGAGCCTCCCCTCTTCCTTAGCAAACTTTCTCCTTCAGACTGAGCATGATCTTCATGGTCTGGGATACACCTGTGGCCATCTGAAGTCACCTGTGCTGGCTGACTCCAAACTGCTTATACCTGCAGCCCATGGCTGGCCTAAGGACTCTACCATGACACAGCCCTTGCCAGCTTCTCCGCTGTCCAGACCCCAGATGTGTTACTGCAGCAACTCAGGATGTGCTGAGGCTGCCCTTCTTCATGAAGACACCTTAGCTGGCCAAAACACACATCCCAAAATGCTCCTACAGCCTCTGCATCGCTCTCCTTGTCTGTGGCTTTGAGATGGCTAAGTGCATGAGGGTCAAGAGAGGATGAGGAGGTTGAGGAAGGACCATCTCATCCACCACACATGTCCAGCAACAGTGTCACAAGTCCTGTGAAGCTGTCTAGGTGCAGCTCACCTTTGAGGAGCCCAGGCACAGGCTGTGACCCCCTCCAGTGACAGCACTCATGGCAGTTTATTGAGGTCAGATGGAGCTGGGAGCTGCATGGCTAAATCCTTCCTACGTAACAGTAAAATACCCTTTAATCAGCTTACAGAGTGTGCAGGAACTTCTGCCTCCCCTACTCTTTTTTTTCTCCTCTCTCAAAGTGTGTGCAGGTCCATGTGTGCAGTCAGGATTTTCTCTTGTGTGCTTGCAGATGAGCCTTGCCCATGCCAAGGAGCTGACCATGACACTGCTGGCTACTGGGAGCAGATTGGAGTAATTCTCTTGCACCACTCCCAGCTCTGTAAGAGAAAGGACCCTAATTGGAATAAGGGGATTGGAGGATTTAGCCTTCTAAATGCTCCTTTCTTGCCCAGGATGCTTTCAGGAGTGGTTTTAAATCTTTACCACCTGATTTTGTAATTTTGGCTGCAAAAGGGAAGAGTAGGATGGGAGGAAAGGGTGAGCAGAGGCAGCTGTAGATGGGCATGGGAGAAGGAAAATCACAGTCCCATATGGCCACAGGACCTCAGAAAAACACCTACCCCACCAAGCCCCAAGGAGAACACAGTTACTATTCCCAGATCCTGAACAGAGTAGGGAGCAATCCTTGTCTTGGAATCAACTGAATGCCACAGAAGCATGTCAGCTCCTCATGGTCCCTTTTGTGCTTACAGAGGGAAAAGCCAGGTTTGTTCTGTGGTTTGCTGGCTGCCCACTGCCTCTCTGTGTGCAGATGAGCTCTGTCACTCTGTGAGCAAGGAGGATGCTCCTCCCCATGCCCAGTGTGACAAGGTAACTGGGTTTCATTCAAGCCCCAGCCCTATCCTTGAGGCTAGACATCCCTCCATGGCAGTATGTGGTTCAGCAAGGGGCAAATTGCCCTAAGCAAAGAAGGTGCCCAGATACAGGATGTGCATGGCTGCCTCTGTCCTCCTACAGAGGGCTCAGCTCCTCAGCTGCCCTTGGGTTCACTTATTCATAGGATTCATAGATTCTTAGAATGGTTTGGGCTGAAAAGGACCTTAAAGATCATCTAGCTCCAACCCCCTGCCATGGGCAGGGATGCCACCCACTAGACCAGGTTGCCCAATGCCACATCCAACCTGGCCTTGAACACAGCCAGGGATGGGGCATCCACAACCTCTCTGGGCAACCTGTTCCAGTGTCTCACCACCCTCTGAATAAAGAATTTCTTCCTAAGGCCTAATTGAAATCTTCCCCCCTTCAGTTTGAAGCCATTCCCCCTTGTCCTACTGCTTTCTACCTGGGTAAAGAGTCTCTCTCCCCACCTTTGATAGGCCCCTTTAGGTTTAGGTACTCGAAGGCCACTATAAGATCCCTCTGAAACTTTCTCTTCTCCAGGCTGAGCAATCCCAACTCTCTCAGCCTGTCCTCACAGGGGAAGTGCTCCAGCCCTCTGGTCTTCTTTGTGGCCTCCTCTGGACCTGTTCTAAAAGGCCTATGTCCTTCTTGTGCTGAGGAGCCCAGAACAGGATGCAGTTCTCCAGGTGGGGGTCTCACAAGAGCAGAATCCCCTCCCTTGACCTGCTGGTCATTCCTCTCCTGATGCAGCCCAGGACGTGGGTGGCTTTCTGGGCTGCAAGTGCACATTGCTGGCTCATCTCCAGCTTTTCATTCACCATGACCCCCAAGCCATTCTCTGTAGGACTGCTCTCAATGATTTCATCTCCCAGACTGTACTCATGCCTAGGATTGCCTCAACCCAAGTGCAGGACCTTACATTTGGGACTTGTTGAACCTCATACGATTCTCATGGGCCCACTTTTCAAGTTTGTCCAAGTCCCTCTGGATGGCATCTCCTGTCCTTCTGGTGTGTCAACTGCACCACCCAGCTTCTGCAAACTTGCTGAGGGTGCACTCAATCCCACTGTCTGTGTCATTAACAAAGATGTTGAAGAGCAACAGTCCCACAGGGACGCCACTCACCACTGGTCTCCACCCAGACATAGAGCCACTGACTGCAGCTCTCCACTTGGGTGGCCTGTGTCTCCCCTCTGCTTTACTTGACCAGGCAGCAGAGTCCAGCAAGGCAGGTGGGAGATGTGTTCTGCTTCACTGCAACTTATGGCACCTTTCTGGGTTTGTACCAGTCAAAAAGAAAGTTGAGATGTGGAAGCCAAAAGCACAAACTGTCACACTCCTGAAAGCCTCTCCACTTGCTCTGAAGTCTGGAGGGAAGATGCTGGCCATGCTGGATATCTGCATGGTTGGCAGCACTACACAGGGGCAAGGTTCCTGAGGGAACTGGGGTTGTTTAGCCTCAGGACTTATCTCTCTCTACAAGTACCTGAAGGGAGGTTGGAGCGAGATGGAGGTCAGTCTCTTCTCCCAGGCTATCAGTGAGAGGACCAGGAGAAATGGCCTCAAGCTGCATCAGGGAAGGGTTAGACTAGATATCAGGAAAAATTGCTTCACTGAAAGAGTTGCCAGGCATTGGCCCAGGCTGCCCAAGGAGGTGGTGGAGTCACAGTCCCTGGAGGGGTTTAAAAAGCCTCTAGATGTAAGACTTGGGGACTTGGCTTAGTCTTAGGGACATGGTTTTAGATGGCAATGATAGGATGATGGTTGGACTTGATGATCTTAGAGGTCTCTTCTAACCTTAACAACTCTGTGATTCTGTGGAGGTCAGCAAAACCTTTGTTAGCAGCTCAGACCTCAGTTGTTTTGACCAAAGTTAGATCTGCTTCCAGCCAGATCCTTGGGCAAAACCTGTAATAAAGCTCAGCTCTTCTGAAAGAAGAGACTCAGGAAAATGATCAGGTGTTTGGCTCACACTGGGGAAAAAAAAATGCTTGAAACATTTTGCTAAGAACCATGAAGAGGAAGGGGAAAGTACTGCACTGCTACAGGAGTGGTACCCTGGGGGCTGGCAAGAGTGCCTTGGCTCTCCGTGGTGTGGCATGAGAGAGCTGCTTTGGGAGCAAAGCAGAACACCCCTTATCCCCCTGCTCTGGAGCAGGGATGGGTGCTAAGCCAGAGGCTCCCCCAAGGGTGCAAGGCCACCTCCCTAGAGATGCTCCACCTGGGGATGCTGGGACCCAGCCAGCCCCATCCTGCAGAAGCTGCACACTTGTGGCAAGCAGGAGGCAGCCCTGAGTTTGGAAGGGCTGCTCTGAGGCACTTCCCTCTTGCAAGGAACTCTTCCTCCCTGCTTGGGAATGGACAAGGTGGAGAGAAACACGAGTCAGTTTTACCACAGTCTGTTTCCAGGGGGAGAGAGAAACTCAGTTTCCCCAAGCTCTATGCATATTGTGGCTGTCTCTCTGTCACCAGGGGAGCTCTAAGAGCTCTTAAAAGACCTGCAAAGACAAGTTGCCACCCCATCAATCACTTGTTGTTTTTTTTACACCCCATAAGCCTTCTTCCAAATCCTCTTTGAGGACTGTAAAGGACTCTGCCTGTCCCCAGGTAGTCTCCACAGTGTGGGTTGCATGGGTGGGACAACATATAGCACTGCAGGGACATGTTGGGACAGGGCTGGGTGGCTTCCTCCCCAGAAGAGTGCTCTTGCCAGTCCTTGCCCTCCTGGCCTGACCTTGCTCTCTGCCCAGAAGGAAACACCTTGTGCTTTGACACAGTTCCAAGTGCCTCTCTCCAGAGCAGAGCTGTGCCCGAGTGCTCCCCAGAGTGTCTGGCCTTGCCACGGCTCTAACTGGCATCAGCATCTGTAATCTCAGCCTCCAGCTGTTTGCTGTGTCTGGGGAAGAGGAGAAAGCCCTTCAGGGAATTAATTTGAATGCTAAGGACAGGATGCTCTGTGTCCTGGCTGGCAGACAGGCTTGGCCCAGCTGTTCCAGATGTGCAGTGCCAGCAATGAGCACAGCAGCTCCTGACACCTCCCCAGCTGCTGGGGCTGCATTCTGGCTGCACCTCTCTTTGTCAGGGACCCAGGAGGACATCCCTTCCAGAGGAACAAGAACAGGTTTTGTGAAGATGAGGGTGGAAGGAGATGCACTTAGAGGTGCTTGCTGCTCTCAGACATGGCTTTCCTCTCCTGTGTTCCTTGTACTTCACCTCCTCTCCAGGAGGTTTTTCATAACAAGTGGCTCTAATGAGCTCACTGGTGTTTTAAAACCAGTAGGAGCTCTTGGAGTGTATTAATTTGATCTGCACTGTGGCACAAAGCCTTGCATCTCCCCAGGTTAGCCCTGTGAGAGATCAATTACATGGCTTAGCCTGAGACCAGGTATCCACCAAAGAAACCCCCACCATCTTGGTTTGAGTCCAGGCTAACAGAGCTGGAAAATCCAACCATTTCCCCCCTGGGTTTATCCCCACAGCTAATCACCACTAAAAATCCATGAGTTTTTACCTCTGACATGGATTTATCATCACTTGTCTGAATGGTAAATGTCAAAAGATCTATTCAGTGTGTAAGTAAATCTCTGAAGCTTCTTGGAGGGGTTCTCAGTGAGCCTGGAAAGCCAAGTGAGCTGTGGCACCCTCCTCCCTCCCCTGCAAAGGTTAACCTCTTTCAGGCAGCATCCTCTGCCTCTTTTCCCAGAAATCATTCCAGGCAGATTGGAAAGCAGCACAGTTTTGCTGCCAGTCTGATATTTTCACAGAGAATTGCTCAGCTGAATATGTCAAACAAAAAGAAGAGGATTGCCCTTAAAAGCTCTTTATTTCCCTCCCTTTGTTCTGAACCTGCAGATAGCCCCTGTGAGCTGCTGCCCAGCCAGCTATCAGGTGCTATTCAGCAGCTGAGTTCAGGCACATCTGTGCTGAAAGTTTGGCAGGTGATTCTGGTCTCCTCCTCTGTCTGAAAATTCAGTGCCTCAGATGTGAAAAACTACAGTGCTAGAAGTTCCATGTCTTCTGGGAGACTCTGACAGATGTCTCACTTTGTGGCTTCCCTGATCCCTTTAAGTGGCTTGCTATCAAACCTTCCATTAACTCATCCTGGGGGACAACCCCTGGCTCCTTGGCTGGCTGTTGGGGACCAGCTCCACTGCAGCCACTGTCAGCTAGCAGAGATTTGCAGAAAACCAAACCCACTGCTCATTTTCCTGAGTGTCTTTTGAAACCACACTCCAAAACACACCAGAAAGGGAAATTTCTCACCACTTTGTTGGCTTGCATAAGAAATGGGTGCTTTCCTGGTGCTGCCATGAGCTGGTGTCTGGCAGCTGAGCTTGTTGGTGGCTGGAGAGCAATGACAGTGACACTCTGCTTGCTAGCAAAGCCTTGGCTTTTGCAGCCTCTCCACCCACCTGCCCTGAGCCAGCAGGCTCTCACTGGATGGTGGAACCAGGACCTTCTGCAAGTTACATAGCCAAGTGAAAAAAGGTTGTTCAAAACCTCTGGCAACATCAGACACTCTCCAAAGGTGCTCTGAAGTGCTCTCTGACTTAGAACTCTTCTTGCTTTCCCATGGGGGCAACCAAGGACTCTGTCCTTTGTCATCACTTTTTGCCTGCAGTGACTTGAGATGACTCCTTTAGCTATGTTGATGTGTTACAGACCTTCCTTCTCCTCTGCTAGGAGGACACTTGTTCTTAGCCAAGAAAGAGACTGTGTCTAATGCTTATGGCCTGCCAACAGAACAAAAGGCTGCTTTCCTGCTAGCCTTTCTCCTCCAGGATTCCCTGGACACACTGTCACACAGCAAAGCCAAATCAGTTAGCCTAGTGCTAGGTGGCCACCTAGGAGCTGGTCCAGCAGGATGTGGTTTGCAGCTGCTTGCACTGTGGGCAGAGTGGCAGCAGGCAGCCCAGAGGAACTGTGGCTCTCTGACAGTGAGCAAGGATGACTGCAGCCTGGGAGTAATTAGTGCTAAGCCTGGCTGCTGTCTTCTGGAAGTCAAAAGCTTTATTTCACATTAGTTTAATCCACTCCAGGATTAAACTGGTTTAGGATTAAGGCACTGTTAGTCTGGAATAAGGGCTTTCACACTGAGAATTTAATCATTCTGCACTAACCTATAGGGAAAATGAAGAGAATGAATTGAAATTAGCTGTTAAAGTGGATTAGATCAATGGCATTAATCCCTGTGGGAAGGCAGAAGTCCTGCAGTCACAGTCTGATCCTGCTCTCTCTGCTGCTCACAGACTTTTCAACATAAATAAATTAAGGGTGTTCTGCCCACACAGGGTTTGAGTGCAGCTTCATTAGTGCACTTCAGGGCCTCCTTTTGCTAATTTGAGTTGATTTCTTGAAGTAAAAGTGGTTTCACTCCTCCCTGAGTGAAGGCTGTGCCAGCAGCCAGCCAGTGGGCCAGCAGTTTAGGTTTTAGAGACCAGTCACCAGACCAGAAAAGCTGTGGCCAGGGGATAGAAATCACTGAGCAACCTTACACTGGCCAGACATACAGGCTCCAAAAAAAATCCCAAATAACACTACTGGGGTAGTTTTGTCCCAGTTTACTGCACTTGGTAACATAAATCTTCTTTGTCTGAGCTTCACAGCAGATGAGGGGATTGCCAAATGAGTTGTTGTTAACCTGATGGAAGTGCAGCCATGCTTGTGCCCACCTGAGTCCAGCACAAACCACTGCTCCCAGAGGAATGTGGCATACAGGCAGAGTCAAAGGTGTCTGATACCCACAGGCAGAGCCAAAGGTGTGTGGTACCTACAGACAGAGCCAAAGGTGTGTGATACCCACAGACAGAGCCAGAGGTGTGTGATACCCACAGACAGAGCCAGAGGTGTGTGATACCCACTCCAGGCAGAGCTGGAGGTGTGTGGTACCCGCACCAGTGCTGGTGGCTGAGAGCAGCAGATTTGGAGGGTGACCTGGTTTCCCATCCAGAGCAGGTGGAAGTGTCTCTCCTGTGCTCTGTAGGACTGAGCTTGGTCTTTGCATACTGATTTAAGTGCATGTCACAGCTGGGAGATGACTGGATGAACCCATGGCTATGGGATCAACGTGAGGATGGCAACTCTACACTGGGGATGGGAGAGAGGTAACACAACTGAGTAGCTACTCAAGGGACAGCATTCTTGCTGGCTTTGGAGAAGACTTGGAAGCCACACCTCTGGAGAGAGAGCTGTGCCAGTGCAGAATTGTCTCCTGCTCAAGAGGCAATCCGAAGCCTAATCCCGGGAGAAGGAGCCTCATCGGCTGGAGGAGGAGGAGGAGGAGGCTGGGCTGAGTTAGGCAGTGAAGGGCAAGGTGCTAATCCCCAGCTCTTTGGGTAAAGCCTCCGACTGAGAGCCGCGGCAAGGGCTCGGTTACAAGCAGGGGTCGGTCCCACCGGGAGCATCCCCCGAGGAGGAGCCCCTACAGGGCCGGGGGCGGGGGCTGTGTGTGGTGTCCCGGCGGGGCTCGGCGGAGGAAGGGGAACGGGGACAGGACACCGGGAGCCTGTCCCACCTCCCAGCCCCCTCCCCACCTCCCGCCGCCCCCTAAGCCGCTCGGTGACCCAGTGAGAGCGAAGGGGACCTGGGGCAGCTCCTCCCCGATCGGCTGCAAGTTGGGGCCGGTCGGGCGGAGCTCGGCGGGGGGGGGGGGGGGGCGCGCGTCCCCGCCCG